>WIXP02000023.1:0-31377 GCA_009739505.2 Apolygus lucorum
AAAACTGAAGTAGATAGGAGGAGGAGGAGGAAGAGTTGGGAGAAGACACCTAATCATGAGGACACAGAACAATCGTTGGATGACGAGGATGATGAGGAACAAGAAGAAGAAGAAGAAGAAGAGGGATCGAAGAAAAAAAACTGGAAGTTTTTAAGGGATTGTCTGATCCTCAATAACGCCTGTACAACACAAAAATATTCTTTATGAAACGGTTGAAATTGGGAGCAACCCGGTCTGATCCAATTCGATATGATGATGAACCAAGGACACTATTCGAAGAAGGAAAGAAAAACTTTGCTTATGTTGCAAACAAATTAAGTCACTATCCAGTTTTTGCTAGAAAATACTTGAATTACCTAGCGACGAATGACACCTCAGGAATAGAAGGTCAGCTTGACACAAATTATGGTCCAAAAAACGATTGGAGTGGAGGAGTGACGCTCGGAGCTTATCCAATTCATTTTCACCCTTCTACGTAACTTTGAAAGATTTGAAATTCCCCATAACTTCCGGACTTATGGATTTGCTATTTTGAAGAATCCTCCAACAACTACAAACAAGAAGACCTTTTCGCTTACGGCGATTTAATTAAAGCGAGCGCAGTTGCTCACGCTGGTTTTCAAAAATTAGACCACTTCGTACAAGCAAAAATCAAAAATATAAAAATATTATATCTAAAATTTACGGAGCCAGTTCGAGTGAACGAGACCAGACAGAACAACGAGATGATACGCCTTACTCACTTTTAAAGGACTAGGTCGCAAACTCAAAAACAAGCCACAAAAAATAACTGGGGCAGGGATTGAACGATTTCTTTTCTACTTCAGTCAATCAAAACTTCCTCTGAACGTGAATAAGCTAGTTAATATTTTAAAATTGAGCATTGCAAGTCGTTCTGCTGGGAATTTATTCAATCAAAAGAAAATACACAAAATTTTGATAAGTTGAAATTAGGTGGTTTTATAATCTAATAGGTACCTAGATGGAAAAAGGGGAGGAAAAAATCAAGGACTCCGTCCCAAAAAGAGCCAGTACACTTATTGCGTCCCCCACGAGTGCATTAGAAAAAAAAAAAAAGAAAAAAAGACGAATGATGGAGTCACCCGCCTTTACTGAACAAAAAAAAAAAAAACTCGAGTTGTTTGCACATGGTGTGTTCCCCCCGTCCGTCCGTCCACCACTCTTCCTACCACGTACGACCCCCACCTCAATGAATCTCTGCTACCCAATTACTATAAAAATACCAACGTATCTTAATTATTACGTCCAAACACAATCATGATCTCGAGTGTGTTGGAGGGGAAAAAACGTGTTTTGCAATGTACAATTGCTGACGTACGCTTTTGAATTGGGCTCCAATATTTTCATCAAAGCAACTCGCTTTATGCATCTTATGCAACCAATGTTATCAAACAGTAACGTGTTTAAACCTGTCAGAAAGAGAGGTGTCGCCGGATTGAATACAACATCGCAAAATTAAACCATGGACTAATCAATTTCAAGCTGGCGATTTCGTGTTGGCAGAGATTCCCCTACATCCTGAACGAACAATGTAGTGAAGTTATCTTTATTAAAGGTCTTCAAAAATTAAAAATCTTGAAAGAATTTGACACGAGAAAAAGGTTTTTCTTTTATGATGCACTGGACATAGGTTTCCTTCACTTGATGTCTTGATTGAGAAGCTTCATGGCAGTGCAGAAGTTTGTGAATTTCACCAGAAAGGTTTCAAGATTTTTCTATCACACATGTACAAAAGTTAAACTGCGAGCAATGTTAAATTTCGTCTATGAAAATCCTGACAGAATTGATTTACGTTGTTTGAAAATAGGCTGTCTACGTTCAGATTCGGAAAATTTTCTGTAGAACCACAAATTCTTGCACAGCATGGTTTTATTAAAGATGTTTTACGCAAATCCTACGTCAATTGTTACAAATGTAAATCTTCAATGCCCGTAGCATCATGTCTTGATCACGTTTGTCCTATATCCTCTCTCATATAGAAGAGAAAAACATTGTTTGTACTATTCCTTTATGTGTAAATATAACTTTTTGAAAACTACTTGATTTTTTTCTTCAATTTTATTCCATGTCCTAGGTACTACTCATTTCTCTTGTGTAACAGGAAGAAGAAAAAAAAAAGGTTGGTAGAATAAGAGTTGTAGGTACTTACGTTTTTTGGTAAAAGAAGGAAGGAAGCGTTTGAGAAGAAGAATGATCTGGAAAGTACTTCTAGTAGCAAAGGATGGAGAGGTGTGCGTCGGTTGTTTCGTCACACACAGCAAAATCCCAAATATTAAGATTGAGGTGCTAAAGTTGTTATCGTTGTTGTTGTTGTTTCAACTGCAACATGTAAAAATCAAGCGAAAGGATATTAGAGGAAAATTATTGATTTGACAGACGAAGGAATTGTCTGAACTGATTAGCAAAACAGCAGTTTTATGCACAAAGGGGCAACGAAGAGTTTAAAATTATATTTGGGGAAGCTTAGATAAAAAAAAAAAGAAAAGGAATAGGTACTTACAGTGTAACGTAGAAGAGTGTCGGGGAGCAGATTGTAGGTTCCAGGAGAGGTACGGAAAAATTCCAGTTGCGTGCAGAAGCGGCAATGAAAACTGATCGCAGCGCAAAAATCGTATATAAGCGATGGTCTCTCCCACCCCTGCTTAATTTGACTATTATCCCACATATTGAAGACGCTATGGGAATTAATTGGGGGGATAAGAAAAACCAAGCACACATGAAAATGCATCCGTTACGAAAACTGCGAGCCACATGCACTCCCGTCCGTTTCTCTCGTCTAGAGGTCAAATTTTTTTCTATTTAAAAAAATGTCAATGGGCTAAACCGTCCGATTGATCTGATCCCACGATGGTGCACGACGACGACGAAAAAAACATTTTAATTGATGAACTTCTACGCTCAAAACGTACAAATTTTGTTCGTAGGAAATATTTATTGAAAGCAGCGAACGATACCTACAGTGCGGATCTTGTGAGCCTCATTCAGTTCAGTGAAAAAAATGATGGATTTTGCTACATTCTCGTGGTAATAGATAATTTCAGCAAATACGCTTATGTTAAACCTGTCAAAAAGAAAACAGCGCATCACGTCACAGCTGCGATGAAATCTATATTCGAAACTGGAGCTGTACCCAAAAATTTGGTCACCGACGATGGAAAAGAATTTAAAAATAAAATATTTTTAGGTTTAATGGCAGAGTTCAAAGTTAACTTTATACAGTGTTTTCTGGTATGAAAGCATCTATTGCAGAGCGTTTCATAAGAACTTTTAAAAGCCGTCTGTGGAAGGCTTTTATCAGCGTGGAGACTATATTTGGTTAGATATAATTGAAGATATTTGTACTCAATATAATAATACGAAAAATTCTAGGAGTCACTATTCACCGTCCGAAATAATGAAATCAAAATTCATTCAAAGGAAACTTTTGCGGTGTTGTCCATATTATAAACACAATTTCTCTCTGACGAAACCAAAATTTCAAATTGGCGATTTGGTGCGTATTTCTCTGGCTAGTCACGTTTTTAAAAAATCCTACACACAGAATTTCTCCTTTGAAGTTTTTAAAATTGTCAAAATAAATCAAACGTCCCCACGTACCTACAAGCTTTCAGATTTAGATGGTAAAATGATTGATGGATGTTTCTACGAGCCTGAAATGATTCAAACTCGGGTGCCAGACGTCTATCTAGTTGAAAAAGTTCTCAGAAGTACTAAGACACATAAATTCGTAAAATTTTTGGGTTTCGATGGTACGTATAAAATTAAAAACAAGGATATGGTTTAAAAAAAAACACATTTTTATTTTATTTTATTTTTAATTATTTTATTTAAATTGAATGACATGACAATTACCGCTAACACCATTGTAAATTAGATGTACTTTCGATTTTGTCGAATTAAATTGTTCAATTTCCTTCGTGGTAAATTTCGTTGTGACACGTTTGGGCAAATACACTGCCAGGTATTCGTCCTCATTTTGATCCCACGATTCTGTATTGTATAATTCAGCCACTAGGCTGGGTCCGAAGCGCGTTTCTTTGAAGAACAGCTTACTAATTAAATAAGGTTGTCCAATTTCTAAGACTTCCAATTTTGAAATTTCCCTTTGAGGTTTAACGGCCTCGTTCAACTTTGCAATAAATCCACTCATCTTTTTCCGCTGCTCGTTCTACAATAATGTGTAAAATAGAACTCGTTTTATATAGATAATTCAGATGTAAGGCGTGTGTGAGAGTGAAGACGGTCGCAGAAGGAGAAAAAAAAAATTGGATGACGACGGGACGAAGTCTCCGCTCATATTCAGAGGAAGAGTTAAAAAAAACAGTTTAAAGGGACGCATCATTTTATTTCGATGGAACAATTCAAGCTTTTGTCCTCCACAGTAGCCTCTTCCAAAATTATTCCGATTTACGCGAAGGAGTTGGGAGGCTGTCCTGAATTTCTTTAATAACTTCTCGAACTATTTCGTTCTTTACGTCCTTCTTTAAGGTGTTCACTACTTGTTGTCTAAAGCGATTAAGTTCGCTATGAAGTTGTCTATGAACCTCTCTACTAATCTCCTCTTCGCCGGGCTGTTTTTTTATATTTATTTCATTGAAAGGTTCCATACGTTTTAAGATGAACGACTCTAAGAAACCAAGCGATACAGCGTGTTCATTTGACGTGGGAGTTGCAGCGATTTTCAATTGCCCTCCATCAAAATCAAAAACTTTCTCATGTTTTGAAAACATCAAATACTCTTTTTTCAACTCATTCACTATGTCTTTAGAACGTAGGGAAGATTCCACATGTTTATGCCTGGGTTGTGCTTCTCCATGTGTATGCTCACCAAATCTATTCACTCGTGACATTTCTACTAGAAAATAATACTAGGACATATCCACCTTATATCCACCTGGGGTGGTGGGGGTGGAGTATACAGTACTGAGTGGATTTGCTCACAAAACAAATCCAAATCCTGTGATGGGTCGCAATCCTCCTGGGTTTTATTCCACAAAACTCCTCCTCCTCCTCCTCATACACCTCTACTTATACTCCAACATCCAAATACAACACTCTCCTCTCAAGATCAACGATAGCACAGTGGTTAGTGTTGTCGACTCATGATCAAAAGTCTCCGGTTCAAATCCAACTCAGATTAAAAATTTTTGACCATCTGCCCACCACCACCACATGTGCCACATGTGCCGAGGACCCCCTCAGTTATCGCCCCTCCTCCACCTCCCCATTCTAATTAAAGACTGTGCCAGAAATTCTCTGACGTCAACACCTCTGACGTCAGAGAACACATGTCACTGTTTCAGAATCCCCAGTACCATCAAGGATAGGAACACCCCCCCCCCCTCTGACGTCACAACAGATGTGACTGTGCCAGGAACCCCATCTCCATTTCAAGATACGACCATCGGAGTTCCACATAACATGTGATGTCATCCCCAATGACGTCACACTGTTCTAGGAACCCCATTTCTTATTACTACTTACCTGGGACTCAAAACTCGATCCCTGGTCTGAGTGTAACTCCCTGGGTACTCCAAACCGCGAGATCACATTTGACACAAGACCTCGAGCAATGGTATCTGCTTTGGTATCAGGAACAGCAAATGCCTCCGGCCACTTGGTAAAATAATCAATAACAACAACAATGAACTTATTGCCGTCTTGAGTCACAGGCAGTGGACCAACAACATCTATCCCAAGCCTTTCAAATGGGACACCAACTGTATAAGTTTGCAACGGTGCCTTTGGTGATTTGAATTTAGTACCTCGACGCCCACAGACTTCACACGACAAACAGTGCTGCTTGACGTCTCCCTGTAGTCCAGGCCAGTAGTACCGAGATCGTATCACACTCAGGGTTCTCCTTCGACCAAAATGACCACACTGATGAGCTTTAGTCAAGACTTCCTTTTGAAGTGATCTGGGCACTAGGACTTGAACAATTTTCTGTGACCCATTGTTATTCTCCCAATCCCTTACCAGCACTCCTTCTTCTAATCTAAATCTTTCAAACATAGCCCACAAAGTTTTCGTTTTATGGCCATACTGTGCTACTGACTGCCATGAAGGTCTCTTCCCTTCCTCTATCCACTCAAAAACTGGCTGCAAGTCAGGATCCTTCTTCTGTTCCATAGACCAGTTCCAATTCTCATTTTCCAACCGGACCAACTGAACGTCCACAGCCACATCTCTCTTTGCCTCTTGGCGAGGGCAATATGTGCAGTTGTCAGAAATGCAGGGCCGTCTAGATAGGGCATCAGCATTGTTGTGTCTCTTTCCAGAACGATGTTCTACTTTAAAGTCATAAATTGAAATTTGCTGGAGCCATCTGGCTAACTGTCCATCCGGGTTCTTAAAACTCTGTAGCCATTGCAGTGCTGCATGGTCTGTTCTGACCAGAAACTTCTCACCATCCAAGCCATATGAGTGGAAATGCTGTAGAGCTCGTACAAGACTTAACAGTTCTCTTCGGGTGGCGCAGTAGTTGCGTTCAGGCCGAGACATGCATTTACTGAAATATGCTAGGACTCTTTCTTTGCCGCCTTGCAATTGAGAGAGCACTGCACCCACCGCCTTACCACTGGCATCCGTGTCCAAAATGAACAAGCACCCAGGAATTGGGTGACTAAGCACTGGAGGCTCAGTCAATGCTCTTTTCAGGTTCTCAAAAGCAGCTGTACACTGTTCTGTCCATTCGAACTTTCCGCCACTTTTTGTTTGGAGCCCATACAATGGAAACGCCAGTTGAGAGAAATTCTGTATGAAACTGCGGTAGTATGCACAGAGACCGAGAAAAGCTTCCAACTCTTGAGAATTCGTAGGTATGGGCCAGTCCTTCACTTTTTCAATTTTGGCTGGGTTTGGGGCTAATCCATTTTTCGACACAGTGAATCCCAGGTATGTGACTTCTCTTGAAAACAAATTACATTTCTTTGGGTTGAGTTTTACCTTGGCTTCCTGGAAGACTGTGAATACATTTCTCAGCCAGTTGACTTGGCTGTCAAATCCCGGGGTATCTACCAGTACGTCATCAAGGTAAACTTTCACCCTTCCTTTCCTTATCAAACCATGCAGAAGCCCAGTCATTGCCCTCTGAAAAGTGGCAGGTGCATTGGTCAGCCCAAAGGGCATGACCCTAAACTGCCAGAGGCCCCTTGGGGTGCAGAAAGCGGTTTTCTCTTTGTCACCTTCATCCATAGGGACTTGCCAATAACCGCTTTGCAAATCAAGTGTGGAGAACCACGCACTTCCAGCTAGGCCTCCTACCAGTTCATCTCTCTTGGGCAGTGGATGAGAATCCCTCTTGGTCACACTGTTCAGTTTTCGGTAATCCACGCAAAACCGTGTTGAACCATCCTTCTTTGGGACCAGAACGATTGGGCTAGCCCATGGACTCTTGGAAGGCTCAATAACACCATTCTTTTCCATATCTCCTATCATTTTCTCAACTTCTTCCAGCCGATGCGGTGCTATCCTTCGTGGAGACTGTCGAATCGGTGGAGAATTACCCACATTTATCGAATGTGTACTCCCACCAATACGCCCCATATCCGCTGAGTCCTGCGCAAACACGTCAGCAAACTCCACCAACAACTGTACAACTTCTATCCTTTGTAGTGATGTTAGGCCTTTGGTGGAGCGTTGAACAAGTGACTGTATATGGGTGGGTAGTTGAGTGTCAGTATCAGAGGCCTCCATAGCATTCACCTCGAATGGAACCAACTCCTGGAATTCCTCCCAACTACCATAAAACTCACCCAATGACACATCAGCATCAGCACTACTCAAGTTCTGGCCATCTACCATAACCACCTGGCGGGCTGGATCAATGATGCAGTTGAAATTGATTAGGAAATCCATCCCTAGTATACAATCCTCGTGAATGGCTGCTATGAGAACTAGGTGGGTCCTTGGCTTCCCATCTCCCAAATCCAGGCGCATAACAGCTTGACCCTGAACAGGCATAGTCTCCCCAGTAATCGAACGAATTGCCCCTCCTGCTGGCTCCATTGGCACTCTTGATTCTTCCAAAATACCTATACTCATGATAGTTCGGGTAGCCCCTGTGTCAACAATGAATTCACAGGGAACATTACCTACTAACCCTCTCAGAATGAGAGTATTAGACCAAAAGGTCATCAGAGGAAGCTTGAATTGCCACATCTCGGAGAACTAGGGGCACAGATAGCTTGTTGGTCAGATTTTCCCCTATTGATCCGACCCTGGTTCGTTTCCCGCCTCACGAGAAGTTGGCAGAGCAAGATGAGCAGGGACTCTTACTGGGGGGTGAGGGCAATCTCTTGCTAGATGACCAATTGTATTGCAACGCCAACAACGAGGATGCCAGGGTCCAACAGGACGGTCACTTCGTGGCCTGAACTTTTCAGTTGTGCGAGCAACTGGGTATCGTGCATTCATTGCTAACTCACCATCCTCTCCAGTTGTCTCGTCGTCTCTGACAATCCGCCTTGACACCACTTGAGGATGTGTCAATTGCTGTACAGCCTCCAACCGTAAGGCAGCATCCAGAGCTTCTTCCATTGTCTTCGGACCAGCACTCATGACTTTATCTCTTAGATTTACATCTTTAATTCCCCGCATGAAATGGAACACCACAACATCTTCAATAGCACCAATCCTGGCTGCAGATGGCCACGCTTTCCTTGCAAGATCATGAATACTTTGGTGAAATGCTCTCAGATCTTCTTTAGGTTGCTGAACCCGAGCATAGAGGAGGGTTAGATGACGCTGAGCTTGATGCCTCGTACCAAATCTCTTTCCCAAAGCAACTACCAAATCATTATAGGATGGGAAATCGTCTACCTCCGTAATAACCTCCAAGGCAGTCCCACATAATGCTGCTGCTAGGGAAGATGCTTTCGAACTCTCATCCCAAGCATTGTGTCTTGCAATCATTTCAAATTGGCGGAAGTACGACTCCCATTCAGAACCTCCATCATATTTTCCAGGCTTCAGCTTACCAAGTTTTGTCTCCTCGACTGAGCGTGGTTGATGATCTTGAGAGGACTGATTGGCCTGGTTAGGACGATTTGGCATGAATTGAGACAACATATCCTGAAACATCTGAGTCATGTCTGCTAAGCTAGCGGCTCTCTGTGCCTCCATGTCGGCCAAACATGCTGCTCTTTGCGCTTCCATATCAGCCATGATCGAGGATCTTTGATCCTCCCACAAAGCATTCAGCTGGTCAACTGTTACTGGTTGATTTGATGCTCGATCATCTCCCTCCTCCACCCTATTTTCATCTCCTTCCGACTCAACCAAACCTTGACGGCGAGTAGATCGTGTATCCATAGCGCGAGTTAGGAAAACTCCTGAAAAAACTTCAGAACAGGATACGAACACCGCTGTCACCAATATTATGAGATAAGCTGACTAATCGCACTGATAATGGTACAAACAGAAATACACAAGGCAATTAAGGTCGGTAGCAAACCTAGAACAACAATTTTTTATTAGCAGCAATCAAACACTCAATTCACATGATCGTTTCTAAGTTTGTCATAATAGTAATCACTAGTGATCCTCAACAGTATATCTATAACAATCTATCGAATTTTTACCAAATTTATGAATTTAGAGGCGTAATGATGCTGGTTCATTAGTACCTATTAGGTACCACACCTAGAGCATGTCTCCAATACTAATGAATATAGGAGCCTGAAAATCGTTTCAATTCGTCTCATTGCTGGTATATCTATAACAATCTAATGAATTTTTACCAAATTTATCAATTTAGAGGCGTCATAATGTCGGTTCATTATTACGTATTTGGTACCACAGCTAGAGCATGTCTCCAATACTAATGAATATAGGAGCCTGAAAATCGTTTCAATTCGTCTCATTGCTGGTATATCTATAACAATCTATCGAATTTTTACCAAATTTATGAATTTAGAGGCGTAATGATGCTGGTTCATTAGTAACTATTAGGTACCACAGCTAGAGCATGTCTCCAATACTAATGAATATAGGAGCCTGAAAATCGTTTCAATTCGTCTCATTGCTGGTATATCTATAACAATCTATCGAATTTTTACCAAATTTATGAATTTAGAGGCGTCATAATGTCGGTTCATTATTACGTATTTGGTACCACAGCTAGAGCATGTCTCCAATACTAATGAATATAGGAGCCTGAAAATCGTTTCAATTCGTCTCATTGCTGGTATATCTATAACAATCTATCGAATTTCTACCAAATTTATGAATTTAGAGGCGTCATAATGTCGGTTCATTATTACGTATTTGGTACCACAGCTAGAGCATGTCTCCAATACTAATGAATATAGGAGCCTGAAAATCGTTTCAATTCGTCTCATTGCTGGTATATCTATAACAATCTATCGAATTTTTACCAAATTTATGAATTTAGAGGCGTTATGATGCTGGTTCATTAGTACCTATTAGGTACCACAGCTAGAGCATGTCTCCAATACTAATGAATGTAGGAGCCTGAAAATCGTTTCAATTCGTCTCATTGCTGGTATATCTATAACAATCTATCGAATTTTTACCAAATTTATCAATTTAGAGGCGTCATAATGTCGGTTCATTATTACGTATTTGGTACCACAGCTAGAGCATGTCTCCAATACTAATGAATATAGGAGCCTGAAAATCGTTTCAATTCGTCTCATTGCTGGTATATCTATAACAATCTATCGAATTTTTACCAAATTTATGAATTTAGAGGCGTAATGATGCTGGTTCATTAATACCTATTAGGTACCACAGCTAGAGCATGTCTCCAATACTAATGAATATAGGAGCCTGAAAATCGTTTCAATTCGTCTCATTGCTGGTATATCTATAACAATCTATCGAATTTTTACCAAATTTATCAGTTTAGAGGCGTCATAATGTCGGTTCATTATTACGTATTTGGTACCACAGCTAGAGCATGTCTCCAATACCAATGAATATAGGAGCCTGAAAATCGTTTCAATTCGTCTCATTGCTGGTATATCTATAACAATCTATCGAATTTTAACCAAATTTATCAATTTAGAGGCGTCATAATGTCGGTTCATTATTACGTATTTGGTACCACAGCTAGAGCATGTCTCCAATACTAATGAATATAGGAGCCTGAAAATCGTTTCAATTCGTCTCATTGCTGGTATATCTATAACAATCTATCGAATTTTTACCAAATTTATGAATTTAGAGGCGTCATAATGTCGGTTCATTATTACGTATTTGGTACCACAGCTAGAGCATGTCTCCAATACTAATGAATATAGGAGCCTGAAAATCGTTTCAATTCGTCTCATTGCTGGTATATCTATAACAATCTATCGAATTTTTACCAAATTTATGAATTTAGAGGCGTCATAATGTCGGTTCATTATTACGTATTTGGTACCACAGATAGAGCATGTCTCCAATACTAATGAATATAGGAGCCTGAAAATCGTTTCAATTCGTCTCATTGCTGGTATATCTATAACAATCTATCGAATTTTTACCAAATTTATCAATTTAGAGGCGTCATAATGTCGGTTCATTATTACGTATTTGGTACCACAGCTAGAGCATGTCTCCAATACTAATGAATATAGGATGCCTGAAAATCGTTTCAATTCGTCTCATCGCTGGTATATCTATAACAATCTATCGAATTTTATACCAAATTTATCAATTTAGAGGCGTCATAATGTCGGTTCATTATTACGTATTTGGTACCACAGCTAGAGCATGTCTCCAATACTAATGAATATAGGAGCCTGAAAATCGTTTCAATTCGTCTCATTGCTGGTATATCTATAACAATCTATCGAATTTTTACCAAATTTATGAATTTAGAGGCGTAATGATGCTGGTTCATTAGTACCTATTAGGTACCACAGCTAGAGCATGTCTCCAATACTAATGAATATAGGAGCCTGAAAATCGTTTCAATTCGTCTCATTGCTGGTATATCTATAATAATCTATCGAATTTTTACCAAATTTATCAATTTAGAGACGTCATAATGTCAGGTTCATTATTACGTATTTGGTACCACAGCTAGAGCATGTCTCCAATACTAATGAATATAGGAGCCTGAAAATCGTTTCAATTCGTCTCATTGCTGGTATATCTATAACAATCTATCGAATTTTTACCAAATTTATGAATTTAGAGGCGTCATAATGTCGGTTCATTATTACGTATTTGGTACCACAGCTAGAGCATGTCTCCAATACTAATGAATATAGGAGCCTGAAAATCGTTTCAATTCGTCTCATTGCTGGTATATCTATAACAATCTATCGAATTTTTACCAAATTTATCAATTTAGAGGCGTCATAATGTCGGTTCATTATTACGTATTTGGTACCACAGCTAGAGCATGTCTCCAATACTAATGAATATAGGAGCCTGAAAATCGTTTCAATTCGTCTCATTGCTGGTATATCTATAACAATCTATCGAATTTTTACCAAATTTATCAATTTAGAGGCGTCATAATGTCGGTTCATTATTACGTATTTGGTACCACAGCTAGAGCATGTCTCCAATACTAATGAATATAGGAGCCTGAAAATCGTTTCAATTCGTCTCATTGCTGGTATATCTATAACAATCTATCGAATTTTTACCAAATTTATCAATTTAGAGGCGTCATAATGTCGGTTCATTATTACGTATTTGGTACCACAGCTAGAGCATGTCTCCAATACTAATGAATATAGGAGCCTGAAAATCGTTTCAATTCGTCTCATTGCTGGTATATCTATAACAATCTATCGAATTTTTACCAAATTTATGAATTTAGAGGCGTCATAATGTCGGTTCATTATTACGTATTTGGTACCACAGCTAGAGCATGTCTCCAATACTAATGAATATAGGAGCCTGAAAATCGTTTCAATTCGTCTCATTGCTGGTATATCTATAACAATCTATCGAATTTTTACCAAATTTATCAATTTAGAGGCGTCATAATGTCGGTTCATTATTACGTATTTGGTACCACAGCTAGAGCATGTCTCCAATACTAATGAATATAGGAGCCTGAAAATCGTTTCAATTCGTCTCATTGCTGGTATATCTATAACAATCTATCGAATTTTTACCAAATTTATCAATTTAGAGGCGTCATAATGTCGGTTCATTATTACGTATTTGGTACCACAGCTAGAGCATGTCTCCAATACTAATGAATATAGGAGCCTGAAAATCGTTTCAATTCGTCTCATTGCTGGTATATCTATAACAATCTATCGAATTTTTACCAAATTTATGAATTTAGAGGCGTAATGATGCTGGTTCATTAGTACCTATTAGGTACCACAGCTAGAGCATGTCTCCAATACTAATGAATATAGGAGCCTGAAAATCGTTTCAATTCGTCTCATTGCTGGTATATCTATAACAATCTATCGAATTTTTACCAAATTTATCAATTTAGAGGCGTCATAATGTCGGTTCATTATTACGTATTTGGTACCACAGCTAGAGCATGTCTCCAATACTAATGAATATAGGAGCCTGAAAATCGTTTCAATTCGTCTCATTGCTGGTATATCTATAACAATCTATCGAATTTTTACCAAATTTATGAATTTAGAGGCGTCATAATGTCGGTTCATTATTACGTATTTGGTACCACAGCTAGAGCATGTCTCCAATACTAATGAATATAGGAGCCTGAAAATCGTTTCAATTCGTCTCATTGCTGGTATATCTATAACAATCTATCGAATTTTTACCAAATTTATCAATTTAGAGGCGTCATAATGTCGGTTCATTATTACGTATTTGGTACCACAGCTAGAGCATGTCTCCAATACTAATGAATATAGGAGCCTGAAAATCGTTTCAATTCGTCTCATTGCTGGTATATCTATAACAATCTATCGAATTTTTACCAAATTTATCAATTTAGAGGCGTCATAATGTCGGTTCATTATTACGTATTTGGTACCACAGCTAGAGCATGTCTCCAATACTAATGAATATAGGAGCCTGAAAATCGTTTCAATTCGTCTCATTGCTGGTATATCTATAACAATCTATCGAATTTTTACCAAATTTATGAATTTAGAGGCGTAATGATGCTGGTTCATTAGTACCTATTAGGTACCACAGCTAGAGCATGTCTCCAATACTAATGAATGTAGGAGCCTGAAAATCGTTTCAATTCGTCTCATTGCTGGTATATCTATAACAATCTATCGAATTTTTACCAAATTTATCAATTTAGAGGCGTCATAATGTCGGTTCATTATTACGTATTTGGTACCACAGCTAGAGCATGTCTCCAATACTAATGAATATAGGAGCCTGAAAATCGTTTCAATTCGTCTCATTGCTGGTATATCTATAACAATCTATCGAATTTTTACCAAATTTATCAATTTAGAGGCGTCATAATGTCGGTTCATTATTACGTATTTGGTACCACAGCTAGAGCATGTCTCCAATACTAATGAATATAGGAGCCTGAAAATCGTTTCAATTCGTCTCATTGCTGGTATATCTATAACAATCTATCGAATTTTTACCAAATTTATGAATTTAGAGGCGTAATGATGCTGGTTCATTAGTACCTATTAGGTACCACAGCTAGAGCATGTCTCCAATACTAATGAATATAGGAGCCTGAAAATCGTTTCAATTCGTCTCATTGCTGGTATATCTATAACAATCTATCGAATTTTTACCAAATTTATCAATTTAGAGGCGTCATAATGTCGGTTCATTATTACGTATTTGGTACCACAGCTAGAGCATGTCTCCAATACTAATGAATATAGGAGCCTGAAAATCGTTTCAATTCGTCTCATTGCTGGTATATCTATAACAATCTATCGAATTTTTACCAAATTTATGAATTTAGAGGCGTCATAATGTCGGTTCATTATTACGTATTTGGTACCACAGCTAGAGCATGTCTCCAATACTAATGAATATAGGAGCCTGAAAATCGTTTCAATTCGTCTCATTGCTGGTATATCTATAACAATCTATCGAATTTTTACCAAATTTATCAATTTAGAGGCGTCATAATGTCGGTTCATTATTACGTATTAGGTACCACAGCTAGAGCATGTCTCCAATACTAATGAATGTAGGAGCCTGAAAATCGTTTCAATTCGTCTCATTGCTGGTATATCTATAACAATCTATCGAATTTTTACCAAATTTATCAATTTAGAGGCGTCATAATGTCGGTTCATTATTACGTATTTGGTACCACAGCTAGAGCATGTCTCCAATACTAATGAATATAGGAGCCTGAAAATCGTTTCAATTCGTCTCATTGCTGGTATATCTATAACAATCTATCGAATTTTTACCAAATTTATCAATTTAGAGGCGTCATAATGTCGGTTCATTATTACGTATTTGGTACCACAGCTAGAGCATGTCTCCAATACTAATGAATATAGGAGCCTGAAAATCGTTTCAATTCGTCTCATTGCTGGTATATCTATAACAATCTATCGAATTTTTACCAAATTTATCAATTTAGAGGCGTCATAATGTCGGTTCATTATTACGTATTTGGTACCACAGCTAGAGCATGTCTCCAATACTAATGAATATAGGAGCCTGAAAATCGTTTCAATTCGTCTCATTGCTGGTATATCTATAACAATCTATCGAATTTTTACCAAATTTATGAATTTAGAGGCGTAATGATGCTGGTTCATTAGTACCTATTAGGTACCACAGCTAGAGCATGTCTCCAATACTAATGAATATAGGAGCCTGAAAATCGTTTCAATTCGTCTCATTGCTGGTATATCTATAACAATCTATCGAATTTTTACCAAATTTATCAATTTAGAGGCGTCATAATGTCGGTTCATTATTACGTATTTGGTACCACAGCTAGAGCATGTCTCCAATACTAATGAATATAGGAGCCTGAAAATCGTTTCAATTCGTCTCATTGCTGGTATATCTATAACAATCTATCGAATTTTTACCAAATTTATCAATTTAGAGGCGTCATAATGTCGGTTCATTATTACGTATTTGGTACCACAGCTAGAGCATGTCTCCAATACTAATGAATATAGGAGCCTGAAAATCGTTTCAATTCGTCTCATTGCTGGTATATCTATAACAATCTATCGAATTTTTACCAAATTTATGAATTTAGAGGCGTAATGATGCTGGTTCATTAGTACCTATTAGGTACCACAGCTAGAGCATGTCTCCAATACTAATGAATGTAGGAGCCTGAAAATCGTTTCAATTCGTCTCATTGCTGGTATATCTATAACAATCTATCGAATTTTTACCAAATTTATCAATTTAGAGGCGTCATAATGTCGGTTCATTATTACGTATTTGGTACCACAGCTAGAGCATGTCTCCAATACTAATGAATATAGGAGCCTGAAAATCGTTTCAATTCGTCTCATTGCTGGTATATCTATAACAATCTATCGAATTTTTACCAAATTTATCAATTTAGAGGCGTCATAATGTCGGTTCATTATTACGTATTTGGTACCACAGCTAGAGCATGTCTCCAATACTAATGAATATAGGAGCCTGAAAATCGTTTCAATTCGTCTCATTGCTGGTATATCTATAACAATCTATCGAATTTTTACCAAATTTATGAATTTAGAGGCGTAATGATGCTGGTTCATTAGTACCTATTAGGTACCACAGCTAGAGCATGTCTCCAATACTAATGAATATAGGAGCCTGAAAATCGTTTCAATTCGTCTCATTGCTGGTATATCTATAACAATCTATCGAATTTTTACCAAATTTATCAATTTAGAGGCGTCATAATGTCGGTTCATTATTACGTATTTGGTACCACAGCTAGAGCATGTCTCCAATACTAATGAATATAGGAGCCTGAAAATCGTTTCAATTCGTCTCATTGCTGGTATATCTATAACAATCTATCGAATTTTTACCAAATTTATGAATTTAGAGGCGTCATAATGTCGGTTCATTATTACGTATTTGGTACCACAGCTAGAGCATGTCTCCAATACTAATGAATATAGGAGCCTGAAAATCGTTTCAATTCGTCTCATTGCTGGTATATCTATAACAATCTATCGAATTTTTACCAAATTTATGAATTTAGAGGCGTCATAATGTCGGTTCATTATTACGTATTTGGTACCACAGCTAGAGCATGTCTCCAATACTAATGAATATAGGAGCCTGAAAATCGTTTCAATTCGTCTCATTGCTGGTATATCTATAACAATCTATCGAATTTTTACCAAATTTATCAATTTAGAGGCGTCATAATGTCGGTTCATTATTACGTATTTGGTACCACAGCTAGAGCATGTCTCCAATACTAATGAATATAGGAGCCTGAAAATCGTTTCAATTCGTCTCATTGCTGGTATATCTATAACAATCTATCGAATTTTTACCAAATTTATGAATTTAGAGGCGTAATGATGCTGGTTCATTAGTACCTATTAGGTACCACAGCTAGAGCATGTCTCCAATACTAATGAATATAGGAGCCTGAAAATCGTTTCAATTCGTCTCATTGCTGGTATATCTATAACAATCTATCGAATTTTTACCAAATTTATCAATTTAGAGGCGTCATAATGTCGGTTCATTATTACGTATTTGGTACCACAGCTAGAGCATGTCTCCAATACTAATGAATATAGGAGCCTGAAAATCGTTTCAATTCGTCTCATTGCTGGTATATCTATAACAATCTATCGAATTTTTACCAAATTTATGAATTTAGAGGCGTAATGATGCTGGTTCATTAATACCTATTAGGTACCACAGCTAGAGCATGTCTCCAATACTAATGAATATAGGAGCCTGAAAATCGTTTCAATTCGTCTCATTGCTGGTATATCTATAACAATCTATCGAATTTTTACCAAATTTATCAATTTAGAGGCGTCATAATGTCGGTTCATTATTACGTATTTGGTACCACAGCTAGAGCATGTCTCCAATACTAATGAATATAGGAGCCTGAAAATCGTTTCAATTCGTCTCATTGCTGGTATATCTATAACAATCTATCGAATTTTTACCAAATTTATCAATTTAGAGGCGTCATAATGTCGGTTCATTATTACGTATTTGGTACCACAGCTAGAGCATGTCTCCAATACTAATGAATATAGGAGCCTGAAAATCGTTTCAATTCGTCTCATTGCTGGTATATCTATAACAATCTATCGAATTTTTACCAAATTTATGAATTTAGAGGCGTCATAATGTCTGGTTCATTATTACGTATTAGGTACCACAGCTAGAGCATGTCTCCAATACTAATGAATATAGGAGCCTGAAAATCGTTTCAATTCGTCTCATTGCTGGTATATCTATAACAATCTATCGAATTTTTACCAAATTTATCAATTTAGAGGCGTCATAATGTCGGTTCATTATTACGTATTTGGTACCACAGCTAGAGCATGTCTCCAATACTAATGAATATAGGAGCCTGAAAATCGTTTCAATTCGTCTCATTGCTGGTATATCTATAACAATCTATCGAATTTTTACCAAATTTATCAATTTAGAGGCGTCATAATGTCGGTTCATTATTACGTATTTGGTACCACAGCTAGAGCATGTCTCCAATACTAATGAATATAGGAGCCTGAAAATCGTTTCAATTCGTCTCATTGCTGGTATATCTATAACAATCTATCGAATTTTTACCAAATTTATCAATTTAGAGGCGTCATAATGTCGGTTCATTATTACGTATTTGGTACCACAGCTAGAGCATGTCTCCAATACTAATGAATATAGGAGCCTGAAAATCGTTTCAATTCGTCTCATTGCTGGTATATCTATAACAATCTATCGAATTTTTACCAAATTTATGAATTTAGAGGCGTAATGATGCTGGTTCATTAGTACCTATTAGGTACCACAGCTAGAGCATGTCTCCAATACTAATGAATATAGGAGCCTGAAAATCGTTTCAATTCGTCTCATTGCTGGTATATCTATAACAATCTATCGAATTTTTACCAAATTTATGAATTTAGAGGCGTCATAATGTCGGTTCATTATTACGTATTTGGTACCACAGCTAGAGCATGTCTCCAATACTAATGAATATAGGAGCCTGAAAATCGTTTCAATTCGTCTCATTGCTGGTATATCTATAACAATCTATCGAATTTTTACCAAATTTATGAATTTAGAGGCGTCATAATGTCGGTTCATTATTACGTATTTGGTACCACAGCTAGAGCATGTCTCCAATACTAATGAATATAGGAGCCTGAAAATCGTTTCAATTCGTCTCATTGCTGGTATATCTATAACAATCTATCGAATTTTTACCAAATTTATCAATTTAGAGGCGTCATAATGTCGGTTCATTATTACGTATTTGGTACCACAGCTAGAGCATGTCTCCAATACTAATGAATATAGGAGCCTGAAAATCGTTTCAATTCGTCTCATTGCTGGTATATCTATAACAATCTATCGAATTTTTACCAAATTTATCAATTTAGAGGCGTCATAATGTCGGTTCATTATTACGTATTTGGTACCACAGCTAGAGCATGTCTCCAATACTAATGAATATAGGAGCCTGAAAATCGTTTCAATTCGTCTCATTGCTGGTATATCTATAACAATCTATCGAATTTTTACCAAATTTATCAATTTAGAGGCGTCATAATGTCGGTTCATTATTACGTATTTGGTACCACAGCTAGAGCATGTCTCCAATACTAATGAATATAGGAGCCTGAAAATCGTTTCAATTCGTCTCATTGCTGGTATATCTATAACAATCTATCGAATTTTTACCAAATTTATCAATTTAGAGGCGTCATAATGTCGGTTCATTATTACGTATTTGGTACCACAGCTAGAGCATGTCTCCAATACTAATGAATATAGGAGCCTGAAAATCGTTTCAATTCGTCTCATTGCTGGTATATCTATAACAATCTATCGAATTTTTACCAAATTTATCAATTTAGAGGCGTCATAATGTCGGTTCATTATTACGTATTTGGTACCACAGCTAGAGCATGTCTCCAATACTAATGAATATAGGAGCCTGAAAATCGTTTCAATTCGTCTCATTGCTGGTATATCTATAACAATCTATCGAATTTTTACCAAATTTATCAATTTAGAGGCGTCATAATGTCGGTTCATTATTACGTATTTGGTACCACAGCTAGAGCATGTCTCCAATACTAATGAATATAGGAGCCTGAAAATCGTTTCAATTCGTCTCATTGCTGGTATATCTATAACAATCTATCGAATTTTTACCAAATTTATCAATTTAGAGGCGTCATAATGTCGGTTCATTATTACGTATTTGGTACCACAGCTAGAGCATGTCTCCAATACTAATGAATATAGGAGCCTGAAAATCGTTTCAATTCGTCTCATTGCTGGTATATCTATAACAATCTATCGAATTTTTACCAAATTTATCAATTTAGAGGCGTCATAATGTCGGTTCATTATTACGTATTTAGGTACCACAGCTAGAGCATGTCTCCAATACTAATGAATATAGGAGCCTGAAAATCGTTTCAATTCGTCTCATTGCTGGTATATCTATAACAATCTATCGAATTTTTACCAAATTTATGAATTTAGAGGCGTCATAATGTCGGTTCATTATTACCGTATTAGGTACCACAGCTAGAGCATGTCTCCAATACTAATGAATATAGGAGCCTGAAAATCGTTTCAATTCGTCTCATTGCTGGTATATCTATGTGTTGCGCTGCTGTAATGGCCGACAGTTAAATGGAGACAGATTTATAATTAAATATGGTTGGTCAATTGGACAAGAGGATCTTAAGAGCTAGGAATGATAAGGCGATTAGATTGAGACACAGTCTGATTTATTCTGGGCCATCCGGCCCTATTTATACCCCCTAGCTGGCTGGAGAAGGGGCACCTACTCCAGGCCAGTTGGGGGCGGTAGTGGGGACGCCCTGAGGCGTCCACCACACTTCCCCCCCCAGATACAAAATAATAATGGAAAAATGAAAAAAATATCTTGCTGTGGGGGGACAGTGGTTAAGGGCCGGAAGGCGCAGGCTGGAGGTCTCTGGCCGGCGATGCTGGCGGGTCCGGGATAGCGGCGGCGATGCGGCGGAAGCGGCGACGGAAGGCGGCAGCGGATCGTGGCGGCGGTGCGGCAGGACCAGCGACGGCACGGCGGCACCAGCGGCGGCACGGCGGCAGCAGCGGCGCACGGCGGCAGTAGCGGCGGCACACCAGCAGGGTGAGTATATATATAGTTTTTTTTTTTTTTTTTTTTTTTTTTTTTTTTTTTTTTAGGAAAGGGTTGGAGAAGAATGGTGGAGGAGATATTTTTTTCCATCCATTTTTTTTGTATCTTTTTTCTCCTTTATTTTTATTTTAATTTATTTTTTTTTATGTTTTTTTATTTTTTTTTATTTTTTTTTTTTTTTTTTTTTTTTTTATGTTTATTTAAGAAAACGATATAAATACAATGTTAATTTTTAATTTTCAGCGGCGGGCTCGGCGTCGGGAGGCCGGACTGAGTGGGCGGCGGCGGCTGGGCGAGCGGCGGCGGCGAGGAATTATAACCGAAGACTTGGGGCGTGATTTCGGAGGCGGCGGTTTTGGAGATGTCGATCTCTGTGATGCGGCCCTCAAATCCGTGATGGGGGTGGGCGTGTATGGCGGCGGCGTCGGAGGTGAAGTCCGGATTGGTGTTTGCGTTGTGATTGAAGATGTCCGAGGCATGTGCCACCCATGAATGCAACAGTCCGCGCAGTTCCCTTTGTAGGGCGGAATTGAGAACGAGAGTGACGGTAGGGGCGGCCTCGGCGGATCCATCGCCGCGGTTATGGACATGATTTGTCGTGGGGGCAGTGGGAGTGGTTTGGTGGCCGACTCTTTTGATTGTGCCGTAGCCTCCGGTTTTTTTGATGAGCCGGGAGGCAGTGGTCTCGTCGGTTTTCGGACGGTGGGTAGGACGGCCGTTGCGGTGGTGCTCGAGAGGCGGGGAGGCGGCGGCGGAGGCGGTGGTGACGGCGTTAGCCTTAAATCGTTGCGCAATGTTTGGCTGCTCATCTCGGTGTGAAGACGTTGCCGAGGAGAAATGACCAAGTGTGTGCGAAGAGGGGGAAGAAACAGTAGAAGGGGATCCGGCGATTTGAGCGTGTGTCGTTGCAGGTTTACATCTGTCCACGGAGATTTGTTTGTTTGCCCCCGAGTCGTCTTGATAAACAAGCGTCTTCCCGTCGTTGGACAGTATCGAAAAAGGACCGATGTAGGGGGGTGCAAGCTTTGTTCTGGGCGTGTCCACTCTGACGTAGACGTGAGTAGCGTTCCGCATTGAGGCCGGATAATAAGAGCGGGCGAAGTTCCGATAGGAATCATGAGATAGCGCTGGTATGTCGTTTGGTGTTAGGGGAGTGAAAATATCGCCGGGAAGGCGAGGGTTTAAATGAAACAAACGCTGAGCGGGAGAGAAACCATCTAATGAGGGCCGATTGCGTAGCCCGAGCATGATGGAGGGAAGGTCCCGAGCCCATGATGATGGGGATGAGGTGGACATGATGGCTTCCTGAAGGACTCTGTGCCAACGTTCGATGATTCCGTCGGCCTGTGGGTGATAAGCGTTTGTAGGCTTGTGAGTGATCCCATGTTGGCGGCAGAAATTCGCGAATTCATGCGACATGAATTGTGTTCCTCGATCGGTGGTGATATTGCGAGGGGCCCCGAAACGTGAAATCCATGAATTGAAAATGGCGCGGATGATGGTGGATGCCTGGATGTTACGGACGGGGACGCATTCGGTCCATCCTGTGCCTCTGTCGATCATTGTTAGGCAGAATTTGAAATTGTCGCTTCTGGGAAGGGGCCCGAGAATGTCTGCGTGGATGTGAAGTAGCGGTTCGACGTCGTTAAAGCGGCCGAGTGGGGCGCGAATATGTCGCGTCACTTTTGCGCGATTACAGGAAGGGCAGGCGCGTGTCATGGTTTTTACGGAAGTCAACATGTTCGGCCAGAAGAATCGTCCGCGTAGGAGTGCCGTGGTTGCTTTGATGCCCGGGTGTGACAAGCCGTGAATCATGTTGAAAATGTCAGGGCGAAGTGTAGAAGGTATGTAAGGTCGGGGCGACGAATCTGACATGTCGCAGAGGAGAGTAATTCCGTCCCGAGTGACCGGCGTGAGATTCATGTTCTCTATGTGTGGGTCATTAAGTTGGGCATCACGGATAGCCGTGGGAGGTACGATGGAGACGGCCGATGTGTGGTTGATTCGCGAGAAGAGGTCCGCTGAAAGGTTAGAGGCTCCGGGACGATATATTATGTCGGAAGTAAACTCAGAGATGAAGCGCAGATGACGAAGTCGGATGGGCGGCATGGTGTCTGTAAGCGAGGTCAACGCCGTAGTGAGGGGTTTGTGATCCGTGGAGATCGTAAGTGGTCGACCCTCGATGGTTTGGCGGAAATGGATGATCGCTAAGTATATTGCGAGAAGTTCTTTGTCGAACGTTGAATAGTTCCGCTGTGCGGGAGAGAGAGCTTTGCTGAAGAATCCGAGAGGGAACAGTGTTCCGTTGTGTTGGTAATGTAGGGCAGCTCCAACGGCAAAATTAGATGCATCGGTATGGAGGATGAGTTGAGCGGACGGATGAGGATGAGCTAGCTGGACGGATGATTCGAGGAGTTGCTTAGCTTTTTCGAAATGATGGAGAGCGTCCGGAGGCCATGAAATTGGGCGCTTGTCGTTTTTTCTCGGATTTGATGGCAGTAGCTTCGTGAGGTGCATTAACGAGTGCGCGGCGTGAGGTATAGCCCTGCGGTAGAAATTGATGAGCCCGAGGAACGTACGGAGATCGTTTACTGACTGAGGAAGAGGAAAGTTCCGGATGAGCGCAGTTTTCGATGGTAGAGGTTTGATGCCATCTTTGTCCACCAAAGTGTCCTAGGAACTTGACTTGGCTCCGGGCGAGTTGACACTTGGCCTTGTTGATTGAAAGCCCGAAGGAAGCGAGGACATGAAGTAAGCGAGATACGTGGTGGAAGTGCGTTTCGGCATCCGGCGATCCAATCAAAATGTCGTCTAAGTAGACGTATGCGAACGGGAGATCTCGGAGTATAAAATCCATGTAGCGTTGCCATGTCTGCGGGGCGTTTCGTAGGCCGTAGTTCATTCTTGTGAACTCGTAGAGTCCAAATGGTGTCAGGATAGCAGTTTTTTTAATGTCCTCGGGTGCTATACGGCAGTGAAAGAAGGCTCTCGATAAGTCGAATGTTGAGAAAATGGTGGAACCATGCAGTGCGAGTGTGAAATCATGCAGGTGGCCGATCGGGTAGCGGTCCGGAGTTGTAGCTCGGTTGAGGTCCCTGTAGTCTCCGACGGGTCGAATATCCCCATTTTGTTTGAGAACTACGTGGAGTGGGCTTGACCAAGGTGAATTGGAAGGGCGGACGATGCCGGAGCGCAGCATTTCGTTGAAATGGGCCTTTGTTTGGTTGTAGAGGTGCGGAGCCAATCTACGTTGTTTTGCATGGCAGGGAGGACCGGTGGTCACGATGTGATGATAGACGGGCGCCGATTTTGGATGCGATGAGGGTTCATAGGCGTCTAGTAGACGTTGGAAGCGAGGTGGAGCGCAGGCAGCGGAGCAGTAGGACTCCTGTGGTGAAGCGATGAGACAGTGGCCGGGAAGAAACGACTGGGAGGCTGAATCAATGAGCCGGAGGTTTTGAAGGTCTACGAGGAGGCCATAGTGGCTGAGGAAATCGGCTCCCAAGATGGCTGTGCTGACGTTGGCGACTGTGAAGGTCCATTCGTACGGAGGTAACTTGGGAAGATGGACGGTCGCAGTTTGAGAGCCGTAGGTCGTAATCTTGGAGCCATTGGCGGCCAGTAGCGTGGAAGATGGAGTCTCTCGGCGGCGGTTCAGATGGTTGTTGGGTAGAATGGAGAGATCGCTTCCCGTGTCGACTAAGAAGTCGTAATTTGAGCGTTTGCATTTGATGAACAGGCGTTGGTGGTTGGGTCGGTTATGCACAGTCGTTACCACCTTGGCGACCGTGCGTTTGCGTTTCCCGTTGGCATGTGTTGTCTCCAGGAGCATGGTGATTGGCAGTATATCGCGGTAGGGCCCCATCTTTGATGGTAGTAGCAGTATGGTGAGCGCCGGTCTGGGGGGTACTGTTGTTCTCGCTGTTGCGGCATGATGCGACGGCGTGCGAAGTTTCGTGGTCGCGAGGAGGGCATCTGTGATGAACGTTGTCGCGAGGGAGGCATCTGTGAAGGTTTTTTGAAGGTGCGTGTTCTGTTAGCAGCGCTGGCTATGTGTGTAGCGTCGTCGGCTGAGTCTCCATTGTCGTCGGAGGAGTAGGTAGAAGTGGACTGCAGTGCAGTGGCGGCCGTAGAGGACGAGTTGTCCCGAAGGGGCAGTAGGCGGTCGGCGATGGCGGCCAGTTTGTCGATGTCCGTTTCGGTCGAGACGGCGACATTTAAGCGGATGTCAGGAGGAAGTGCCCGGAGGAATATGGAGCGAAGTATGGAGGCCGGTGTGTCAGTAGGTAGCTTTCTGCGAAGCAGGCGTGCGTGTGCGGCGGCCGTAGATCCGTCCAGCGAGTTGTTCTGAAGGATTGAAGAGAGGTCCGATCCGTCACGAGGTCCGTGAGCTTGTAGGAGTCGGTTGCAGAGAGAAGTGAAGGCGGTAGGTGAATTTGCGTCGATGTCCGCCACTAGTTCTGCTGTTTTGACGTCCAAGGCAAGGAAGGCTCTCCGAAATTGCTCGGGTTCCGTGTTTGAGGTCCTCGTTGGCGCACGCGAGTCGAACCTGGGCAATCCATACTGATGGAAGCGAAGGGTCATATTGCGGAAGCTTGGTAGGTGCAGCCATGATGATTGTTTGCGGAGTTGGGGCCGGTGGCGGCCGCGGGTTCTGTCGGGAGCGGGTCGTAATGATGGCGCCTCTACCCCTCTATTAATTTTTTAAAAAATGTTCGAGGAGGTAGGGTAATCTACGAAGTTCGACAGACGAGGCTCGATGTTGGCCGTGAAAAATGGCGTAATGATGGCACCTCTATTCCTCTAATAAATTTTAGAAAAAATTTTTCGAGGAAAATAGAGTGTTCTTCGAAGGTCGGCTAGCCGAGACTTGAAGTTGGCCGTGCAAGATGGCGGAATGATGGCGCCTCTATTCCTCTAATAATCTTTAAAAAAAATTTTCGAGGAATGAGAGATTGATCTTCGATGCAGTGATAGCGGGAGAAAGGCAGCCGATGGTCGATCCTTCGATGGAGGAGAATGGCGGCTGATGGTCGATCCTTCGATGGCGGAGAAATGGCAGCTGAAGGTCGAGGTGAGCCGAAGTGGAGACCAGAAGAGAAGAGAAGTGATCCCGAAGCTGATGGGCAGTGGTCTGCAATTAATCAACGGCGAATTTCTCGTTAAATAGCTGAGATTCGTGGAAGGGGGCCGAGAGTTTCCCGGAAGAGAGGGGATTCCCTGTCGAGCGTAGACGGGCGCGGCGGGGGCTGACGTAACGTGAACAGCTGTGAGGCGCCAGGTAGAAGGAGAGCGGGCCTCGTGGGGGGTCGCCGCGAGGAGGGGGGTCCCGTTCACTCTCGTCCGGCGGTCAATCAATGAATGAGTGACAGATCGATTCTGAGAGCCCCAAATGCGAGTTCCAAGAGCGGCGTCCTCAAGCAAATGGAGCTGAATGGCGGGTTCAGAATGGAGTCCGGAGCGTCGTAAACACGGAATCTCGACGGACGATGATGGCTGCACAAGATGGGTGTAATTAAAAATGTCGCTGTGCGACTGATGGCCGGTTCCGGAGCGTCTCTGTGAGGTATCTCGACGGAAGGCGAATGGAGGGCACGGAAAATGTCGTCGTGCTACTGATGGCCGGTTCCGGAGCGTCTCTGTGAGGTATCTCGACGGAAGGCGAATGGAGGGCACGGAAAATGTCGTCGTGCTGATGGTGGCCGGTCCGGAGCGTCGCAAGTGCGGTATCTCGACGGAGGCGAATGGCGTGCAAAGATGGCAGCGAACTTCGGCGAAGTATGATGGCTGCAAACGTCGGTGTTACCAGTGTGTTGCGCTGCTGTAATGGCCGACAGTTAAGATGGAGACAGATTTACAATTAAATATGGTTGGTCAATTGGACAATAGGTTCTTAAGAGCTAGGAAGGAAAGGCAGTTAGATTGAGACACAGTCTGATTTATTCTGGGCCATCCGGCCCTATTTATACCCCCTAGCTGGCTGGAGAAGGGGCACCTACTCCAGGCCAGTTGGGGGCGGTAGTGGGGACGCCCTGAGGCGTCCACCACACAATCTATCGAATTTTTACCAAATTTATGAATTTAGAGGCGTAATGATGCTGGTTCATTAGTACCTATTAGGTACCACAGCTAGAGCATGTCTCCAATACTAATGAATATAGGAGCCTGAAAATCGTTTCAATTCGTCTCATTGCTGGTATATCTATAACAATCTATCGAATTTTTACCAAATTTATCAATTTAGAGGCGTCATAATGTCGGTTCATTATTACGTATTTGGTACCACAGCTAGAGCATGTCTCCAATACTAATGAATATAGGAGCCTGAAAATCGTTTCAATTCGTCTCATTGCTGGTATATCTATAACAATCTATCGAATTTTTACCAAATTTATCAATTTAGAGGCGTCATAATGTCGGTTCATTATTACGTATTTGGTACCACAGCTAGAGCATGTCTCCAATACTAATGAATATAGGAGCCTGAAAATCGTTTCAATTCGTCTCATTGCTGGTATATCTATAACAATCTATCGAATTTTTACCAAATTTATGAATTTAGAGGCGTCATAATGTCGGTTCATTATTACGTATTTGGTACCACAGCTAGAGCATGTCTCCAATACTAATGAATATAGGAGCCTGAAAATCGTTTCAATTCGTCTCATTGCTGGTATATCTATAACAATCTATCGAATTTTTACCAAATTTATCAATTTAGAGGCGTCATAATGTCGGTTCATTATTACGTATTTGGTACCACAGCTAGAGCATGTCTCCAATACTAATGAATATAGGAGCCTGAAAATCGTTTCAATTCGTCTCATTGCTGGTATATCTATAACAATCTATCGAATTTTTACCAAATTTATCAATTTAGAGGCGTCATAATGTCGGTTCATTATTACGTATTTGGTACCACAGCTAGAGCATGTCTCCAATACTAATGAATATAGGAGCCTGAAAATCGTTTCAATTCGTCTCATTGCTGGTATATCTATAACAATCTATCGAATTTTTACCAAATTTATCAATTTAGAGGCGTCATAATGTCGGTTCATTATTACGTATTTGGTACCACAGCTAGAGCATGTCTCCAATACTAATGAATATAGGAGCCTGAAAATCGTTTCAATTCGTCTCATTGCTGGTATATCTATAACAATCTATCGAATTTTTACCAAATTTATGAATTTAGAGGCGTCATAATGTCGGTTCATTATTACGTATTTGGTACCACAGCTAGAGCATGTCTCCAATACTAATGAATATAGGAGCCTGAAAATCGTTTCAATTCGTCTCATTGCTGGTATATCTATAACAATCTATCGAATTTTTACCAAATTTATGAATTTAGAGGCGTAATGATGCTGGTTCATTAGTACCTATTAGGTACCACAGCTAGAGCATGTCTCCAATACTAATGAATATAGGAGCCTGAAAATCGTTTCAATTCGTCTCATTGCTGGTATATCTATAACAATCTATCGAATTTTTACCAAATTTATCAATTTAGAGGCGTCATAATGTCGGTTCATTATTACGTATTTGGTACCACAGCTAGAGCATGTCTCCAATACTAATGAATATAGGAGCCTGAAAATCGTTTCAATTCGTCTCATTGCTGGTATATCTATAACAATCTATCGAATTTTTACCAAATTTATCAATTTAGAGGCGTCATAATGTCGGTTCATTATTACGTATTTGGTACCACAGCTAGAGCATGTCTCCAATACTAATGAATATAGGAGCCTGAAAATCGTTTCAATTCGTCTCATTGCTGGTATATCTATAACAATCTATCGAATTTTTACCAAATTTATGAATTTAGAGGCGTAATGATGCTGGTTCATTAGTACCTATTAGGTACCACAGCTAGAGCATGTCTCCAATACTAATGAATATAGGAGCCTGAAAATCGTTTCAATTCGTCTCATTGCTGGTATATCTATAACAATCTATCGAATTTTTACCAAATTTATCAATTTAGAGGCGTCATAATGTCGGTTCATTATTACGTATTTGGTACCACAGCTAGAGCATGTCTCCAATACTAATGAATATAGGAGCCTGAAAATCGTTTCAATTCGTCTCATTGCTGGTATATCTATAACAATCTATCGAATTTTTACCAAATTTATCAATTTAGAGGCGTCATAATGTCGGTTCATTATTACGTATTTGGTACCACAGCTAGAGCATGTCTCCAATACTAATGAATATAGGAGCCTGAAAATCGTTTCAATTCGTCTCATTGCTGGTATATCTATAACAATCTATCGAATTTTTACCAAATTTATCAATTTAGAGGCGTCATAATGTCGGTTCATTATTACGTATTTGGTACCACAGCTAGAGCATGTCTCCAATACTAATGAATATAGGAGCCTGAAAATCGTTTCAATTCGTCTCATTGCTGGTATATCTATAACAATCTATCGAATTTTTACCAAATTTATGAATTTAGAGGCGTCATAATGTCGGTTCATTATTACGTATTAGGTACCACAGCTAGAGCATGTCTCCAATACTAATGAATATAGGAGCCTGAAAATCGTTTCAATTCGTCTCATTGCTGGTATATCTATAACAATCTATCGAATTTTTACCAAATTTATCAATTTAGAGGCGTCATAATGTCGGTTCATTATTACGTATTTGGTACCACAGCTAGAGCATGTCTCC
The DNA here is from genome assembly GCA_009739505.2 of Apolygus lucorum. Lineage (NCBI taxonomy): Eukaryota > Metazoa > Arthropoda > Insecta > Hemiptera > Miridae > Apolygus > Apolygus lucorum. The sequence goes on from WIXP02000023.1 coordinate 29,933, forward strand.
AATACTAATGAATATAGGAGCCTGAAAATCGTTTCAATTCGTCTCATTGCTGGTATATCTATAACAATCTATCGAATTTTTACCAAATTTATCAATTTAGAGGCGTCATAATGTCGGTTCATTATTACGTATTTGGTACCACAGCTAGAGCATGTCTCCAATACTAATGAATATAGGAGCCTGAAAATCGTTTCAATTCGTCTCATTGCTGGTATATCTATAACAATCTATCGAATTTTTACCAAATTTATGAATTTAGAGGCGTAATGATGCTGGTTCATTAGTACCTATTAGGTACCACAGCTAGAGCATGTCTCCAATACTAATGAATATAGGAGCCTGAAAATCGTTTCAATTCGTCTCATTGCTGGTATATCTATAACAATCTATCGAATTTTTACCAAATTTATCAATTTAGAGGCGTCATAATGTCGGTTCATTATTACGTATTTGGTACCACAGCTAGAGCATGTCTCCAATACTAATGAATATAGGAGCCTGAAAATCGTTTCAATTCGTCTCATTGCTGGTATATCTATAACAATCTATCGAATTTTTACCAAATTTATGAATTTAGAGGCGTCATAATGTCGGTTCATTATTACGTATTTGGTACCACAGCTAGAGCATGTCTCCAATACTAATGAATATAGGAGCCTGAAAATCGTTTCAATTCGTCTCATTGCTGGTATATCTATAACAATCTATCGAATTTTTACCAAATTTATGAATTTAGAGGCGTAATGATGCTGGTTCATTATTACCTATTTAGGTACCACAGCTAGAGCATGTCTCCAATACTAATGAATATAGGAGCCTGAAAATCGTTTCAATTCGTCTCATTGCTGGTATATCTATAACAATCTATCGAATTTTTACCAAATTTATCAATTTAGAGGCGTCATAATGTCGGTTCATTATTACGTATTTGGTACCACAGCTAGAGCATGTCTCCAATACTAATGAATATAGGAGCCTGAAAATCGTTTCAATTCGTCTCATTGCTGGTATATCTATAACAATCTATCGAATTTTTACCAAATTTATCAATTTAGAGGCGTCATAATGTCGGTTCATTATTACGTATTTGGTACCACAGCTAGAGCATGTCTCCAATACTAATGAATATAGGAGCCTGAAAATCGTTTCAATTCGTCTCATTGCTGGTATATCTATAACAATCTATCGAATTTTTACCAAATTTATGAATTTAGAGGCGTAATGATGCTGGTTCATTAGTACCTATTAGGTACCACAGCTAGAGCATGTCTCCAATACTAATGAATAGTAGTAGCCTGAAAATCGTTTCAATTCGTCTCATTGCTGGTATATCTATAACAATCTATCGAATTTTTACCAAATTTATCATTTAGAGGCTCTAGGGGAAGGCGTGGGGAGAGGAACTAGAGGCATGTCGGTTCATTATTACGTATTTGGTACCACAG
>WIXP02000024.1:0-68035 GCA_009739505.2 Apolygus lucorum
ATTGGTAAAAATTCGATAGATTGTTATAGATATACCAGCAATGAGACGAATTGAAACGATTTTCAGGCTCCTACATTCATTAGTATTGGAGACATGCTCTAGCTGTGGTACCTAATACGTAATAATGAACCAGCATCATTACGCCTCTAAATTCATAAATTTGGTAAAAATTCGATAGATTGTTATAGATATACCAGCAATGAGACGAATTGAAACGATTTTCAGGCTCCTATATTCATTAGTATTGGAGACATGCTCTAGCTGTGGTACCAATACGTAATAATGAACCGACATTATGACGCCTCTAAATTCATAAATTGGTAAAAATTCGATAGATTGTTATAGATATACCAGCAATGAGACGAATTGAAACGATTTTCAGGCTCCTATATTCATTAGTATTGGAGACATGCTCTAGCTGTGGTACCAAATACGTAATAATGAACCGACATTATGACGCCTCTAAATTGATAAATTGGTAAAAATTCGATAGATTGTTATAGATATACCAGCAATGAGACGAATTGAAACGATTTTCAGGCTCCTATATTCATTAGTATTGGAGACATGCTCTAGCTGTGGTACCAAATACGTAATAATGAACCGACATTATGACGCCTCTAAATTGATAAATTTGGTAAAAATTCGATAGATTGTTATAGATATACCAGCAATGAGACGAATTGAAACGATTTTCAGGCTCCTATATTCATTAGTATTGGAGACATGCTCTAGCTGTGGTACCTAATACGTACTAATGAACCAGCATATTACGCCTCTAAATTGATAAATTTGGTAAAAATTCGATAGATTGTTATAGATATACCAGCAATGAGACGAATTGAAACGATTTTCAGGCTCCTATATTCATTAGTATTGGAGACATGCTCTAGCTGTGGTACCAAATACGTAATAATGAACCGACATTATGACGCCTCTAAATTGATAAATTTGGTAAAAATTCGATAGATTGTTATAGATATACCAGCAATGAGACGAATTGAAACGATTTTCAGGCTCCTATATTCATTAGTATTGGAGACATGCTCTAGCTGTGGTACCAAAACGTAATAATGAACCGACATTATGACGCCTCTAAATTGATAAATTTGGTAAAAATTCGATAGATTGTTATAGATATACCAGCAATGAGACGAATTGAAACGATTTTCAGGCTCCTATATTCATTAGTATTGGAGACATGCTCTAGCTGTGGTACCAAATACGTATAATGAACCGACATTATGACGCCTCTAAATTGATAAATTGGTAAAAATTCGATAGATTGTTATAGATATACCAGCAATGAGACGAATTGAAACGATTTTCAGGCTCCTATATTCATTAGTATTGGAGACATGCTCTAGCTGTGGTACCAAATACGTACTAATGAACCGCATTATACGCCTCTAAATTGATAAATTTGGTAAAAATTCGATAGATTGTTATAGATATACCAGCAATGAGACGAATTGAAACGATTTTCAGGCTCCTATATTCATTAGTATTGGAGACATGCTCTAGCTGTGGTACCAAATACGTAATAATGAACCGACATTATGACGCCTCTAAATTGATAAATTTGGTAAAAATTCGATAGATTGTTATAGATATACCAGCAATGAGACGAATTGAAACGATTTTCAGGCTCCTATATTCATTAGTATTGGAGACATGCTCTAGCTGTGGTACCAAATACGTAATAATGAGCGACATTATGACGCCTCTAAATTCATAAATTTGGTAAAAATTCGATAGATTGTTATAGATATACCAGCAATGAGACGAATTGAAACGATTTTCAGGCTCCTATATTCATTAGTATTGGAGACATGCTCTAGCTGTGGTACAAATACGTAATAATGAACCGACATTATGACGCCTCTAAATTGATAAATTTGGTAAAAATTCGATAGATTGTTATAGATATACCAGCAATGAGACGAATTGAAACGATTTTCAGGCCTATATTCATTAGTATTGGAGACATGCTCTAGCTGTGGTACCAAATACGTATAATGAACCGACATTATGACGCCTCTAAATTGATAAATTTGGTAAAAATTCGATAGATTGTTATAGATATACCAGCAATGAGACGAATTGAAACGATTTTCAGGCTCCTATATTCATTAGTATTGGAGACATGCTCTAGCTGTGGTACCAAATACGTAATAATGAACCGACATTATGACGCCTCTAAATTGATAAATTGGTAAAAATTCGATAGATTGTTATAGATATACCAGCAATGAGACGAATTGAAACGATTTTCAGGCTCCTATATTCATTAGTATTGGAGACATGCTCTAGCTGTGGTACCAAATACGTAATAATGAACCACATTATGACGCCTCTAAATTGATAAATTTGGTAAAAATTCGATAGATTGTTATAGATATACCAGCAATGAGACGAATTGAAACGATTTTCAGGCTCCTATATTCATTAGTATTGGAGACATGCTCTAGCTGTGTGGTACCAAATACGTAATAATGAACCGACATTATGACGCCTCTAAATTGATAAATTGGTAAAAATTCGATAGATTGTTATAGATATACCAGCAATGAGACGAATTGAAACGATTTTCAGGCTCCTATATTCATTAGTATTGGAGACATGCTCTAGCTGTGGTACCAAATACGTAATAATGAACCGACATTATGACGCCTCTAAATTGATAAATTTGGTAAAAATTCGATAGATTGTTATAGATATACCAGCAATGAGACGAATTGAAACGATTTTCAGGCTCCTATATTCATTAGTATTGGAGACATGCTCTAGCTGTGGTACCAAATACGTAATAATGAACCGACATTATGACGCCTCTAAATTCATAAATTTGGTAAAATTCGATAGATTGTTATAGATATACCAGCAATGAGACGAATTGAAACGATTTTCAGGCTCCTATATTCATTAGTATTGGAGACATGCTCTAGCTGTGGTACCAAATACGTAATAATGAACCGACATTATGACGCCTCTAAATTGATAAATTTGGTAAAAATTCGATAGATTGTTATAGATATACCAGCAATGAGACGAATTGAAACGATTTTCAGGCTCCTATTCATTAGTATTGGAGACATGCTCTAGCTGTGGTACCAAATACGTAATAATGAACCGACATTATGACGCCTCTAAATTGATAAATTTGGTAAAAATTCGATAGATTGTTATAGATATACCAGCAATGAGACGAATTGAAACGATTTTCAGGCTCCTATATTCATTAGTATTGGAGACATGCTCTAGCTGTGGTACCAAATACGTAATAATGAACCGACATTATGACGCCTCTAAATTGATAAATTTGGTAAAAATTCGATAGATTGTTATAGATATACCAGCAATGAGACGAATTGAAACGATTTTCAGGCTCCTATATTCATTAGTATTGGAGACATGCTCTAGCTGTGGTACCAAATACGTAATAATGAACCGACATTATGACGCCTCTAAATTGATAAATTTGGTAAAAATTCGATAGATTGTTATAGATATACCAGCAATGAGACGAATTGAAACGATTTTCAGGCTCCTATATTCATTAGTATTGGAGACATGCTCTAGCTGTGGTACCAAATACGTAATAATGAACCGACATTATGACGCCTCTAAATTGATAAATTTGGTAAAAATTCGATAGATTGTTATAGATATACCAGCAATGAGACGAATTGAAACGATTTTCAGGCTCCTATATTCATTAGTATTGGAGACATGCTCTAGCTGTGGTACCAAATACGTAATAATGAACCGACATTATGACGCCTCTAAATTGATAAATTTGGTAAAAATTCGATAGATTGTTATAGATATACCAGCAATGAGACGAATTGAAACGATTTTCAGGCTCCTATATTCATTAGTATTGGAGACATGCTCTAGCTGTGGTACCAAATACGTAATAATGAACCGACATTATGACGCCTCTAAATTGATAAATTTGGTAAAAATTCGATAGATTGTTATAGATATACCAGCAATGAGACGAATTGAAACGATTTTCAGGCTCCTATATTCATTAGTATTGGAGACATGCTCTAGCTGTGGTACCTAATAGGTACTAATGAACCAGCATCATTACGCCTCTAAATTCATAAATTTGGTAAAAATTCGATAGATTGTTATAGATATACCAGCAATGAGACGAATTGAAACGATTTTCAGGCTCCTATATTCATTAGTATTGGAGACATGCTCTAGCTGTGTGGTACCAAATACGTAATAATGAACCGACATTATGACGCCTCTAAATTGATAAATTTGGTAAAAATTCGATATAGATTGTTATAGATATACCAGCAATGAGACGAATTGAAACGATTTTCAGGCTCCTATATTCATTAGTATTGGAGACATGCTCTAGCTGTGGTACCAAATACGTAATAATGAACCGACATTATGACGCCTCTAAATCATAAATTTGGTAAAAATTCGATAGATTGTTATAGATATACCAGCAATGAGACGAATTGAAACGATTTTCAGGCTCCTATATTCATTAGTATTGGAGACATGCTCTAGCTGTGGTACCAAATACGTAATAATGAACCACATTATGACGCCTCTAAATTGATAAATTTGGTAAAAATTCGATAGATTGTTATAGATATACCAGCAATGAGACGAATTGAAACGATTTTCAGGCTCCTATATTCATTAGTATTGGAGACATGCTCTAGCTGTGGTACCAAATACGTAATAATGAACCGACATTATGACGCCTCTAAATCATAAATTGGTAAAAATTCGATAGATTGTTATAGATATACCAGCAATGAGACGAATTGAAACGATTTTCAGGCTCCTATATTCATTAGTATTGGAGACATGCTCTAGCTGTGGTACCAAATACGTAATAATGAACCGACATTATGACGCCTCTAAATTGATAAATTTGGTAAAAATTCGATAGATTGTTATAGATATACCAGCAATGAGACGAATTGAAACGATTTTCAGGCTCCTATATTCATTAGTATTGGAGACATGCTCTAGCTGTGGTACCTAATACGTAATAATGAACCAGCATTATTACGCCTCTAAATTGATAAATTTGGTAAAAATTCGATAGATTGTTATAGATATACCAGCAATGAGACGAATTGAAACGATTTTCAGGCTCCTATATTCATTAGTATTGGAGACATGCTCTAGCTGTGGTACCAAATACGTAATAATGAACCGACATTATGACGCCTCTAAATTGATAAATTTGGTAAAAATTCGATAGATTGTTATAGATATACCAGCAATGAGACGAATTGAAACGATTTTCAGGCTCCTATATTCATTAGTATTGGAGACATGCTCTAGCTGTGGTACCAAATACGTAATAATGAACCGACATTATGAACGCCTCTAAATTGATAAATTTGGTAAAAATTCGATAGATTGTTATAGATATACCAGCAATGAGACGAATTGAAAACGATTTTCAGGCTCCTATATTCATTAGTATTGGAGACATGCTCTAGCTGTGGTACCAAATACGTAATAATGAACCGACATTATGACGCCTCTAAATTGATAAATTTGGTAAAAATTCGATAGATTGTTATAGATATACCAGCAATGAGACGAATTGAAACGATTTTCAGGCTCCTATATTCATTAGTATTGGAGACATGCTCTAGCTGTGGTACCAAATACGTAATAATGAACCGACATTATGACGCCTCTAAATTGATAAATTTGGTAAAAATTCGATAGATTGTTATAGATATACCAGCAATGAGACGAATTGAAACGATTTTCAGGCTCCTATATTCATTAGTATTGGAGACATGCTCTAGCTGTGGTACCAAATACGTAATAATGAACCGACATTATGACGCCTCTAAATTCATAAATTTGGTAAAAATTCGATAGATTGTTATAGATATACCAGCAATGAGACGAATTGAAACGATTTTCAGGCTCCTATATTCATTAGTATTGGAGACATGCTCTAGCTGTGGTACCAAATACGTAATAATGAACCGACATTATGACGCCTCTAAATTGATAAATTTGGTAAAAATTCGATAGATTGTTAGATATACCAGCAATGAGACGAATTGAAACGATTTTCAGGCTCCTATATTCATTAGTATTGGAGACATGCTCTAGCTGTGGTACCAATACGTAATAATGAACCGACATTATGACGCCTCTAATTGATAAATTTGGTAAAAATTCGATAGATTGTTATAGATATACCAGCAATGAGACGAATTGAAACGATTTTCAGGCTCCTATATTCATTAGTATTGGAGACATGCTCTAGCTGTGGTACCAAATACGTAATAATGAACCGACATTATGACGCCTCTAAATTGATAAATTTGGTAAAAATTCGATAGATTGTTATAGATATACCAGCAATGAGACGAATTGAAACGATTTTCAGGCTCCTATATTCATTAGTATTGGAGACATGCTCTAGCTGTGGTACCAAATACGTAATAATGAACCACATTATGACGCCTCTAAATTGATAAATTTGGTAAAAATTCGATAGATTGTTATAGATATACCAGCAATGAGACGAATTGAAACGATTTTCAGGCTCCTATATTCATTAGTATTGGAGACATGCTCTAGCTGTGGTACCAAATACGTAATAATGAACCGACATTATGACGCCTCTAAATTGATAAATTTGGTAAAAATTCGATAGATTGTTATAGATATACCAGCAATGAGACGAATTGAAACGATTTTCAGGCTCCTATATTCATTAGTATTGGAGACATGCTCTAGCTGTGGTACCAAATACGTAATAATGAACCGACATTATGACGCCTCTAAATTCATAAATTTGGTAAAAATTCGATAGATTGTTATAGATATACCAGCAATGAGACGAATTGAAACGATTTTCAGGCTCCTATATTCATTAGTATTGGAGACATGCTCTAGCTGTGGTACCAAATACGTAATAATGAACCGACATATGACGCCTCTAAATTGATAAATTTGGTAAAAATTCGATAGATTGTTATAGATATACCAGCAATGAGACGAATTGAAACGATTTTCAGGCTCCTATATTCATTAGTATTGGAGACATGCTCTAGCTGTGGTACCAAATACGTAATAATGAACCGACATTATGACGCCTCTAAATTGATAAATTTGGTAAAAATTCGATAGATTGTTATAGATATACCAGCAATGAGACGAATTGAAACGATTTTCAGGCTCCTATATTCATTAGTATTGGAGACATGCTCTAGCTGTGGTACCAAATACGTAATAATGAACCGACATTATGACGCCTCTAAATTGATAAATTTGGTAAAAATTCGATAGATTGTTATAGATATACCAGCAATGAGACGAATTGAAACGATTTTCAGGCTCCTATATTCATTAGTATTGGAGACATGCTCTAGCTGTGGTACCAAATACGTAATAATGAACCGACATTATGACGCCTCTAAATTGATAAATTTGGTAAAAATTCGATAGATTGTTATAGATATACCAGCAATGAGACGAATTGAAACGATTTTCAGGCTCCTATATTCATTAGTATTGGAGACATGCTCTAGCTGTGGTACCAAATACGTAATAATGAACCGACATTATGACGCCTCTAAATTGATAAATTTGGTAAAAATTCGATAGATTGTTATAGATATACCAGCAATGAGACGAATTGAAACGATTTTCAGGCTCCTATATTCATTAGTATTGGAGACATGCTCTAGCTGTGGTACCAAATACGTAATAATGAACCGACATTATGACGCCTCTAAATTGATAAATTTGGTAAAAATTCGATAGATTGTTATAGATATACCAGCAATGAGACGAATTGAAACGATTTTCAGGCTCCTATATTCATTAGTATTGGAGACATGCTCTAGCTGTGGTACCTAATACGTAATAATGAACCACATTATGACGCCTCTAAATTGATAAATTTGGTAAAAATTCGATAGATTGTTATAGATATACCAGCAATGAGACGAATTGAAACGATTTTCAGGCTCCTATATTCATTAGTATTGGAGACATGCTCTAGCTGTGGTACCAAATACGTAATAATGAACCGACATTATGACGCCTCTAAATTGATAAATTTGGTAAAAATTCGATAGATTGTTATAGATATACCAGCAATGAGACGAATTGAAACGATTTTCAGGCTCCTATATTCATTAGTATTGGAGACATGCTCTAGCTGTGGTACCAAATACGTAATAATGAACCGACATTATGACGCCTCTAAATTGATAAATTTGGTAAAAATTCGATAGATTGTTATAGATATACCAGCAATGAGACGAATTGAAACGATTTTCAGGCTCCTATATTCATTAGTATTGGAGACATGCTCTAGCTGTGGTACCAAATACGTAATAATGAACCGACATTATGACGCCTCTAAATTGATAAATTTGGTAAAAATTCGATAGATTGTTATAGATATACCAGCAATGAGACGAATTGAAACGATTTTCAGGCTCCTATATTCATTAGTATTGGAGACATGCTCTAGCTGTGGTACCAAATACGTAATAATGAACCGACATTATGACGCCTCTAAATTGATAAATTTGGTAAAAATTCGATAGATTGTTATAGATATACCAGCAATGAGACGAATTGAAACGATTTTCAGGCTCCTATATTCATTAGTATTGGAGACATGCTCTAGCTGTGGTACCAAATACGTAATAATGAACCGACATTATGACGCCTCTAAATTGATAAATTTGGTAAAAATTCGATAGATTGTTATAGATATACCAGCAATGAGACGAATTGAAACGATTTTCAGGCTCCTATATTCATTAGTATTGGAGACATGCTCTAGCTGTGGTACCAAATACGTAATAATGAACCGACATTATGACGCCTCTAAATTGATAAATTTGGTAAAAATTCGATAGATTGTTATAGATATACCAGCAATGAGACGAATTGAAACGATTTTCAGGCTCCTATATTCATTAGTATTGGAGACATGCTCTAGCTGTGGTACCAAATACGTAATAATGAACCGACATTATGACGCCTCTAAATTGATAAATTTGGTAAAAATTCGATAGATTGTTATAGATATACCAGCAATGAGACGAATTGAAACGATTTTCAGGCTCCTATATTCATTAGTATTGGAGACATGCTCTAGCTGTGGTACCAAATACGTAATAATGAACCGACATTATGACGCCTCTAAATTGATAAATTTGGTAAAAATTCGATAGATTGTTATAGATATACCAGCAATGAGACGAATTGAAACGATTTTCAGGCTCCTATATTCATTAGTATTGGAGACATGCTCTAGCTGTGGTACCAAATACGTAATAATGAACCGACATTATGACGCCTCTAAATTGATAAATTTGGTAAAAATTCGATAGATTGTTATAGATATACCAGCAATGAGACGAATTGAAACGATTTTCAGGCTCCTATATTCATTAGTATTGGAGACATGCTCTAGCTGTGGTACCAAATACGTAATAATGAACCGACATTATGACGCCTCTAAATTGATAAATTTGGTAAAAATTCGATAGATTGTTATAGATATACCAGCAATGAGACGAATTGAAACGATTTTCAGGCTCCTATATTCATTAGTATTGGAGACATGCTCTAGCTGTGGTACCAAATACGTAATAATGAACCGACATTATGACGCCTCTAAATTGATAAATTTGGTAAAAATTCGATAGATTGTTATAGATATACCAGCAATGAGACGAATTGAAACGATTTTCAGGCTCCTATATTCATTAGTATTGGAGACATGCTCTAGCTGTGGTACCAAATACGTAATAATGAACCGACATTATGACGCCTCTAAATTGATAAATTTGGTAAAAATTCGATAGATTGTTATAGATATACCAGCAATGAGACGAATTGAAACGATTTTCAGGCTCCTATATTCATTAGTATTGGAGACATGCTCTAGCTGTGGTACCAAATACGTAATAATGAACCGACATTATGACGCCTCTAAATTGATAAATTTGGTAAAAATTCGATAGATTGTTATAGATATACCAGCAATGAGACGAATTGAAACGATTTTCAGGCTCCTATATTCATTAGTATTGGAGACATGCTCTAGCTGTGGTACCAAATACGTAATAATGAACCGACATTATGACGCCTCTAAATTGATAAATTTGGTAAAAATTCGATAGATTGTTATAGATATACCAGCAATGAGACGAATTGAAACGATTTTCAGGCTCCTATATTCATTAGTATTGGAGACATGCTCTAGCTGTGGTACCAAATACGTAATAATGAACCGACATTATGACGCCTCTAAATTGATAAATTTGGTAAAAATTCGATAGATTGTTATAGATATACCAGCAATGAGACGAATTGAAACGATTTTCAGGCTCCTATATTCATTAGTATTGGAGACATGCTCTAGCTGTGGTACCAAATACGTAATAATGAACCGACATTATGACGCCTCTAAATTGATAAATTTGGTAAAAATTCGATAGATTGTTATAGATATACCAGCAATGAGACGAATTGAAACGATTTTCAGGCTCCTATATTCATTAGTATTGGAGACATGCTCTAGCTGTGGTACCAAATACGTAATAATGAACCGACATTATGACGCCTCTAAATTGATAAATTTGGTAAAAATTCGATAGATTGTTATAGATATACCAGCAATGAGACGAATTGAAACGATTTTCAGGCTCCTATATTCATTAGTATTGGAGACATGCTCTAGCTGTGGTACCAAATACGTAATAATGAACCGACATTATGACGCCTCTAAATTGATAAATTTGGTAAAAATTCGATAGATTGTTATAGATATACCAGCAATGAGACGAATTGAAACGATTTTCAGGCTCCTATATTCATTAGTATTGGAGACATGCTCTAGCTGTGGTACCAAATACGTAATAATGAACCGACATTATGACGCCTCTAAATTGATAAATTTGGTAAAAATTCGATAGATTGTTATAGATATACCAGCAATGAGACGAATTGAAACGATTTTCAGGCTCCTATATTCATTAGTATTGGAGACATGCTCTAGCTGTGGTACCAAATACGTAATAATGAACCGACATTATGACGCCTCTAAATTGATAAATTTGGTAAAAATTCGATAGATTGTTATAGATATACCAGCAATGAGACGAATTGAAACGATTTTCAGGCTCCTATATTCATTAGTATTGGAGACATGCTCTAGCTGTGGTACCAAATACGTAATAATGAACCGACATTATGACGCCTCTAAATTGATAAATTTGGTAAAAATTCGATAGATTGTTATAGATATACCAGCAATGAGACGAATTGAAACGATTTTCAGGCTCCTATATTCATTAGTATTGGAGACATGCTCTAGCTGTGGTACCAAATACGTAATAATGAACCGACATTATGACGCCTCTAAATTGATAAATTTGGTAAAAATTCGATAGATTGTTATAGATATACCAGCAATGAGACGAATTGAAACGATTTTCAGGCTCCTATATTCATTAGTATTGGAGACATGCTCTAGCTGTGGTACCAAATACGTAATAATGAACCGACATTATGACGCCTCTAAATTGATAAATTTGGTAAAAATTCGATAGATTGTTATAGATATACCAGCAATGAGACGAATTGAAACGATTTTCAGGCTCCTATATTCATTAGTATTGGAGACATGCTCTAGCTGTGGTACCAAATACGTAATAATGAACCGACATTATGACGCCTCTAAATTGATAAATTTGGTAAAAATTCGATAGATTGTTATAGATATACCAGCAATGAGACGAATTGAAACGATTTTCAGGCTCCTATATTCATTAGTATTGGAGACATGCTCTAGCTGTGGTACCAAATACGTAATAATGAACCGACATTATGACGCCTCTAAATTGATAAATTTGGTAAAAATTCGATAGATTGTTATAGATATACCAGCAATGAGACGAATTGAAACGATTTTCAGGCTCCTATATTCATTAGTATTGGAGACATGCTCTAGCTGTGGTACCAAATACGTAATAATGAACCGACATTATGACGCCTCTAAATTGATAAATTTGGTAAAAATTCGATAGATTGTTATAGATATACCAGCAATGAGACGAATTGAAACGATTTTCAGGCTCCTATATTCATTAGTATTGGAGACATGCTCTAGCTGTGGTACCAAATACGTAATAATGAACCGACATTATGACGCCTCTAAATTGATAAATTTGGTAAAAATTCGATAGATTGTTATAGATATACCAGCAATGAGACGAATTGAAACGATTTTCAGGCTCCTATATTCATTAGTATTGGAGACATGCTCTAGCTGTGGTACCAAATACGTAATAATGAACCGACATTATGACGCCTCTAAATTGATAAATTTGGTAAAAATTCGATAGATTGTTATAGATATACCAGCAATGAGACGAATTGAAACGATTTTCAGGCTCCTATATTCATTAGTATTGGAGACATGCTCTAGCTGTGGTACCAAATACGTAATAATGAACCGACATTATGACGCCTCTAAATTGATAAATTTGGTAAAAATTCGATAGATTGTTATAGATATACCAGCAATGAGACGAATTGAAACGATTTTCAGGCTCCTATATTCATTAGTATTGGAGACATGCTCTAGCTGTGGTACCAAATACGTAATAATGAACCGACATTATGACGCCTCTAAATTGATAAATTTGGTAAAAATTCGATAGATTGTTATAGATATACCAGCAATGAGACGAATTGAAACGATTTTCAGGCTCCTATATTCATTAGTATTGGAGACATGCTCTAGCTGTGGTACCAAATACGTAATAATGAACCGACATTATGACGCCTCTAAATTGATAAATTTGGTAAAAATTCGATAGATTGTTATAGATATACCAGCAATGAGACGAATTGAAACGATTTTCAGGCTCCTATATTCATTAGTATTGGAGACATGCTCTAGCTGTGGTACCAAATACGTAATAATGAACCGACATTATGACGCCTCTAAATTGATAAATTTGGTAAAAATTCGATAGATTGTTATAGATATACCAGCAATGAGACGAATTGAAACGATTTTCAGGCTCCTATATTCATTAGTATTGGAGACATGCTCTAGCTGTGGTACCAAATACGTAATAATGAACCGACATTATGACGCCTCTAAATTGATAAATTTGGTAAAAATTCGATAGATTGTTATAGATATACCAGCAATGAGACGAATTGAAACGATTTTCAGGCTCCTATATTCATTAGTATTGGAGACATGCTCTAGCTGTGGTACCAAATACGTAATAATGAACCGACATTATGACGCCTCTAAATTGATAAATTTGGTAAAAATTCGATAGATTGTTATAGATATACCAGCAATGAGACGAATTGAAACGATTTTCAGGCTCCTATATTCATTAGTATTGGAGACATGCTCTAGCTGTGGTACCTAATACGTACTAATGAACCGCATCATTACGCCTCTAAATTCATAAATTTGGTAAAAATTCGATAGATTGTTATAGATATACCAGCAATGAGACGAATTGAAACGATTTTCAGGCTCCTATATTCATTAGTATTGGAGACATGCTCTAGCTGTGGTACCAAATACGTAATAATGAACCGACATTATGACGCCTCTAAATTGATAAATTTGGTAAAAATTCGATAGATTGTTATAGATATACCAGCAATGAGACGAATTGAAACGATTTTCAGGCTCCTATATTCATTAGTATTGGAGACATGCTCTAGCTGTGGTACCAAATACGTAATAATGAACCGACATTATGACGCCTCTAAATTGATAAATTTGGTAAAAATTCGATAGATTGTTATAGATATACCAGCAATGAGACGAATTGAAACGATTTTCAGGCTCCTATATTCATTAGTATTGGAGACATGCTCTAGCTGTGGTACCAAATACGTAATAATGAACCGACATTATGACGCCTCTAAATTGATAAATTTGGTAAAAATTCGATAGATTGTTATAGATATACCAGCAATGAGACGAATTGAAACGATTTTCAGGCTCCTATATTCATTAGTATTGGAGACATGCTCTAGCTGTGGTACCAAATACGTAATAATGAACCGACATTATGACGCCTCTAAATTGATAAATTTGGTAAAAATTCGATAGATTGTTATAGATATACCAGCAATGAGACGAATTGAAACGATTTTCAGGCTCCTATATTCATTAGTATTGGAGACATGCTCTAGCTGTGGTACCAAATACGTAATAATGAACCGACATTATGACGCCTCTAAATTGATAAATTTGGTAAAAATTCGATAGATTGTTATAGATATACCAGCAATGAGACGAATTGAAACGATTTTCAGGCTCCTATATTCATTAGTATTGGAGACATGCTCTAGCTGTGGTACCAAATACGTAATAATGAACCGACATTATGACGCCTCTAAATTGATAAATTTGGTAAAAATTCGATAGATTGTTATAGATATACCAGCAATGAGACGAATTGAAACGATTTTCAGGCTCCTATATTCATTAGTATTGGAGACATGCTCTAGCTGTGGTACCAAATACGTAATAATGAACCGACATTATGACGCCTCTAAATTGATAAATTTGGTAAAAATTCGATAGATTGTTATAGATATACCAGCAATGAGACGAATTGAAACGATTTTCAGGCTCCTATATTCATTAGTATTGGAGACATGCTCTAGCTGTGGTACCAAATACGTAATAATGAACCGACATTATGACGCCTCTAAATTGATAAATTTGGTAAAAATTCGATAGATTGTTATAGATATACCAGCAATGAGACGAATTGAAACGATTTTCAGGCTCCTATATTCATTAGTATTGGAGACATGCTCTAGCTGTGGTACCAAATACGTAATAATGAACCGACATTATGACGCCTCTAAATTGATAAATTTGGTAAAAATTCGATAGATTGTTATAGATATACCAGCAATGAGACGAATTGAAACGATTTTCAGGCTCCTATATTCATTAGTATTGGAGACATGCTCTAGCTGTGGTACCAAATACGTAATAATGAACCGACATTATGACGCCTCTAAATTGATAAATTTGGTAAAAATTCGATAGATTGTTATAGATATACCAGCAATGAGACGAATTGAAACGATTTTCAGGCTCCTATATTCATTAGTATTGGAGACATGCTCTAGCTGTGGTACCAAATACGTAATAATGAACCGACATTATGACGCCTCTAAATTGATAAATTTGGTAAAAATTCGATAGATTGTTATAGATATACCAGCAATGAGACGAATTGAAACGATTTTCAGGCTCCTATATTCATTAGTATTGGAGACATGCTCTAGCTGTGGTACCAAATACGTAATAATGAACCGACATTATGACGCCTCTAAATTGATAAATTTGGTAAAAATTCGATAGATTGTTATAGATATACCAGCAATGAGACGAATTGAAACGATTTTCAGGCTCCTATATTCATTAGTATTGGAGACATGCTCTAGCTGTGGTACCAAATACGTAATAATGAACCGACATTATGACGCCTCTAAATTGATAAATTTGGTAAAAATTCGATAGATTGTTATAGATATACCAGCAATGAGACGAATTGAAACGATTTTCAGGCTCCTATATTCATTAGTATTGGAGACATGCTCTAGCTGTGGTACCAAATACGTAATAATGAACCGACATTATGACGCCTCTAAATTGATAAATTTGGTAAAAATTCGATAGATTGTTATAGATATACCAGCAATGAGACGAATTGAAACGATTTTCAGGCTCCTATATTCATTAGTATTGGAGACATGCTCTAGCTGTGGTACCAAATACGTAATAATGAACCGACATTATGACGCCTCTAAATTGATAAATTTGGTAAAAATTCGATAGATTGTTATAGATATACCAGCAATGAGACGAATTGAAACGATTTTCAGGCTCCTATATTCATTAGTATTGGAGACATGCTCTAGCTGTGGTACCAAATACGTAATAATGAACCGACATTATGACGCCTCTAAATTGATAAATTTGGTAAAAATTCGATAGATTGTTATAGATATACCAGCAATGAGACGAATTGAAACGATTTTCAGGCTCCTATATTCATTAGTATTGGAGACATGCTCTAGCTGTGGTACCAAATACGTAATAATGAACCGACATTATGACGCCTCTAAATTGATAAATTTGGTAAAAATTCGATAGATTGTTATAGATATACCAGCAATGAGACGAATTGAAACGATTTTCAGGCTCCTATATTCATTAGTATTGGAGACATGCTCTAGCTGTGGTACCAAATACGTAATAATGAACCGACATTATGACGCCTCTAAATTGATAAATTTGGTAAAAATTCGATAGATTGTTATAGATATACCAGCAATGAGACGAATTGAAACGATTTTCAGGCTCCTATATTCATTAGTATTGGAGACATGCTCTAGCTGTGGTACCAAATACGTAATAATGAACCGACATTATGACGCCTCTAAATTGATAAATTTGGTAAAAATTCGATAGATTGTTATAGATATACCAGCAATGAGACGAATTGAAACGATTTTCAGGCTCCTATATTCATTAGTATTGGAGACATGCTCTAGCTGTGGTACCAAATACGTAATAATGAACCGACATTATGACGCCTCTAAATTGATAAATTTGGTAAAAATTCGATAGATTGTTATAGATATACCAGCAATGAGACGAATTGAAACGATTTTCAGGCTCCTATATTCATTAGTATTGGAGACATGCTCTAGCTGTGGTACCAAATACGTAATAATGAACCGACATTATGACGCCTCTAAATTGATAAATTTGGTAAAAATTCGATAGATTGTTATAGATATACCAGCAATGAGACGAATTGAAACGATTTTCAGGCTCCTATATTCATTAGTATTGGAGACATGCTCTAGCTGTGGTACCAAATACGTAATAATGAACCGACATTATGACGCCTCTAAATTGATAAATTTGGTAAAAATTCGATAGATTGTTATAGATATACCAGCAATGAGACGAATTGAAACGATTTTCAGGCTCCTATATTCATTAGTATTGGAGACATGCTCTAGCTGTGGTACCAAATACGTAATAATGAACCGACATTATGACGCCTCTAAATTGATAAATTTGGTAAAAATTCGATAGATTGTTATAGATATACCAGCAATGAGACGAATTGAAACGATTTTCAGGCTCCTATATTCATTAGTATTGGAGACATGCTCTAGCTGTGGTACCAAATACGTAATAATGAACCGACATTATGACGCCTCTAAATTGATAAATTTGGTAAAAATTCGATAGATTGTTATAGATATACCAGCAATGAGACGAATTGAAACGATTTTCAGGCTCCTATATTCATTAGTATTGGAGACATGCTCTAGCTGTGGTACCAAATACGTAATAATGAACCGACATTATGACGCCTCTAAATTGATAAATTTGGTAAAAATTCGATAGATTGTTATAGATATACCAGCAATGAGACGAATTGAAACGATTTTCAGGCTCCTATATTCATTAGTATTGGAGACATGCTCTAGCTGTGGTACCAAATACGTAATAATGAACCGACATTATGACGCCTCTAAATTGATAAATTTGGTAAAAATTCGATAGATTGTTATAGATATACCAGCAATGAGACGAATTGAAACGATTTTCAGGCTCCTATATTCATTAGTATTGGAGACATGCTCTAGCTGTGGTACCAAATACGTAATAATGAACCGACATTATGACGCCTCTAAATTGATAAATTTGGTAAAAATTCGATAGATTGTTATAGATATACCAGCAATGAGACGAATTGAAACGATTTTCAGGCTCCTATATTCATTAGTATTGGAGACATGCTCTAGCTGTGGTACCAAATACGTAATAATGAACCGACATTATGACGCCTCTAAATTGATAAATTTGGTAAAAATTCGATAGATTGTTATAGATATACCAGCAATGAGACGAATTGAAACGATTTTCAGGCTCCTATATTCATTAGTATTGGAGACATGCTCTAGCTGTGGTACCAAATACGTAATAATGAACCGACATTATGACGCCTCTAAATTGATAAATTTGGTAAAAATTCGATAGATTGTTATAGATATACCAGCAATGAGACGAATTGAAACGATTTTCAGGCTCCTATATTCATTAGTATTGGAGACATGCTCTAGCTGTGGTACCAAATACGTAATAATGAACCGACATTATGACGCCTCTAAATTGATAAATTTGGTAAAAATTCGATAGATTGTTATAGATATACCAGCAATGAGACGAATTGAAACGATTTTCAGGCTCCTATATTCATTAGTATTGGAGACATGCTCTAGCTGTGGTACCAAATACGTAATAATGAACCGACATTATGACGCCTCTAAATTGATAAATTTGGTAAAAATTCGATAGATTGTTATAGATATACCAGCAATGAGACGAATTGAAACGATTTTCAGGCTCCTATATTCATTAGTATTGGAGACATGCTCTAGCTGTGGTACCAAATACGTAATAATGAACCGACATTATGACGCCTCTAAATTGATAAATTTGGTAAAAATTCGATAGATTGTTATAGATATACCAGCAATGAGACGAATTGAAACGATTTTCAGGCTCCTATATTCATTAGTATTGGAGACATGCTCTAGCTGTGGTACCAAATACGTAATAATGAACCGACATTATGACGCCTCTAAATTGATAAATTTGGTAAAAATTCGATAGATTGTTATAGATATACCAGCAATGAGACGAATTGAAACGATTTTCAGGCTCCTATATTCATTAGTATTGGAGACATGCTCTAGCTGTGGTACCAAATACGTAATAATGAACCGACATTATGACGCCTCTAAATTGATAAATTTGGTAAAAATTCGATAGATTGTTATAGATATACCAGCAATGAGACGAATTGAAACGATTTTCAGGCTCCTATATTCATTAGTATTGGAGACATGCTCTAGCTGTGGTACCAAATACGTAATAATGAACCGACATTATGACGCCTCTAAATTGATAAATTTGGTAAAAATTCGATAGATTGTTATAGATATACCAGCAATGAGACGAATTGAAACGATTTTCAGGCTCCTATATTCATTAGTATTGGAGACATGCTCTAGCTGTGGTACCAAATACGTAATAATGAACCGACATTATGACGCCTCTAAATTGATAAATTTGGTAAAAATTCGATAGATTGTTATAGATATACCAGCAATGAGACGAATTGAAACGATTTTCAGGCTCCTATATTCATTAGTATTGGAGACATGCTCTAGCTGTGGTACCAAATACGTAATAATGAACCGACATTATGACGCCTCTAAATTGATAAATTTGGTAAAAATTCGATAGATTGTTATAGATATACCAGCAATGAGACGAATTGAAACGATTTTCAGGCTCCTATATTCATTAGTATTGGAGACATGCTCTAGCTGTGGTACCAAATACGTAATAATGAACCGACATTATGACGCCTCTAAATTGATAAATTTGGTAAAAATTCGATAGATTGTTATAGATATACCAGCAATGAGACGAATTGAAACGATTTTCAGGCTCCTATATTCATTAGTATTGGAGACATGCTCTAGCTGTGGTACCAAATACGTAATAATGAACCGACATTATGACGCCTCTAAATTGATAAATTTGGTAAAAATTCGATAGATTGTTATAGATATACCAGCAATGAGACGAATTGAAACGATTTTCAGGCTCCTATATTCATTAGTATTGGAGACATGCTCTAGCTGTGGTACCAAATACGTAATAATGAACCGACATTATGACGCCTCTAAATTGATAAATTTGGTAAAAATTCGATAGATTGTTATAGATATACCAGCAATGAGACGAATTGAAACGATTTTCAGGCTCCTATATTCATTAGTATTGGAGACATGCTCTAGCTGTGGTACCAAATACGTAATAATGAACCGACATTATGACGCCTCTAAATTGATAAATTTGGTAAAAATTCGATAGATTGTTATAGATATACCAGCAATGAGACGAATTGAAACGATTTTCAGGCTCCTATATTCATTAGTATTGGAGACATGCTCTAGCTGTGGTACCAAATACGTAATAATGAACCGACATTATGACGCCTCTAAATTGATAAATTTGGTAAAAATTCGATAGATTGTTATAGATATACCAGCAATGAGACGAATTGAAACGATTTTCAGGCTCCTATATTCATTAGTATTGGAGACATGCTCTAGCTGTGGTACCAAATACGTAATAATGAACCGACATTATGACGCCTCTAAATTGATAAATTTGGTAAAAATTCGATAGATTGTTATAGATATACCAGCAATGAGACGAATTGAAACGATTTTCAGGCTCCTATATTCATTAGTATTGGAGACATGCTCTAGCTGTGGTACCAAATACGTAATAATGAACCGACATTATGACGCCTCTAAATTGATAAATTTGGTAAAAATTCGATAGATTGTTATAGATATACCAGCAATGAGACGAATTGAAACGATTTTCAGGCTCCTATATTCATTAGTATTGGAGACATGCTCTAGCTGTGGTACCAAATACGTAATAATGAACCGACATTATGACGCCTCTAAATTGATAAATTTGGTAAAAATTCGATAGATTGTTATAGATATACCAGCAATGAGACGAATTGAAACGATTTTCAGGCTCCTATATTCATTAGTATTGGAGACATGCTCTAGCTGTGGTACCAAATACGTAATAATGAACCGACATTATGACGCCTCTAAATTGATAAATTTGGTAAAAATTCGATAGATTGTTATAGATATACCAGCAATGAGACGAATTGAAACGATTTTCAGGCTCCTATATTCATTAGTATTGGAGACATGCTCTAGCTGTGGTACCAAATACGTAATAATGAACCGACATTATGACGCCTCTAAATTGATAAATTTGGTAAAAATTCGATAGATTGTTATAGATATACCAGCAATGAGACGAATTGAAACGATTTTCAGGCTCCTATATTCATTAGTATTGGAGACATGCTCTAGCTGTGGTACCAAATACGTAATAATGAACCGACATTATGACGCCTCTAAATTGATAAATTTGGTAAAAATTCGATAGATTGTTATAGATATACCAGCAATGAGACGAATTGAAACGATTTTCAGGCTCCTATATTCATTAGTATTGGAGACATGCTCTAGCTGTGGTACCAAATACGTAATAATGAACCGACATTATGACGCCTCTAAATTGATAAATTTGGTAAAAATTCGATAGATTGTTATAGATATACCAGCAATGAGACGAATTGAAACGATTTTCAGGCTCCTATATTCATTAGTATTGGAGACATGCTCTAGCTGTGGTACCAAATACGTAATAATGAACCGACATTATGACGCCTCTAAATTGATAAATTTGGTAAAAATTCGATAGATTGTTATAGATATACCAGCAATGAGACGAATTGAAACGATTTTCAGGCTCCTATATTCATTAGTATTGGAGACATGCTCTAGCTGTGGTACCAAATACGTAATAATGAACCGACATTATGACGCCTCTAAATTGATAAATTTGGTAAAAATTCGATAGATTGTTATAGATATACCAGCAATGAGACGAATTGAAACGATTTTCAGGCTCCTATATTCATT
This sequence comes from Apolygus lucorum, assembly GCA_009739505.2. NCBI lineage: Eukaryota > Metazoa > Arthropoda > Insecta > Hemiptera > Miridae > Apolygus > Apolygus lucorum. The sequence continues at coordinate 21,682 of WIXP02000024.1, forward strand.
AGTATTGGAGACATGCTCTAGCTGTGGTACCAAATACGTAATAATGAACCGACATTATGACGCCTCTAAATTGATAAATTTGGTAAAAATTCGATAGATTGTTATAGATATACCAGCAATGAGACGAATTGAAACGATTTTCAGGCTCCTATATTCATTAGTATTGGAGACATGCTCTAGCTGTGGTACCAAATACGTAATAATGAACCGACATTATGACGCCTCTAAATTGATAAATTTGGTAAAAATTCGATAGATTGTTATAGATATACCAGCAATGAGACGAATTGAAACGATTTTCAGGCTCCTATATTCATTAGTATTGGAGACATGCTCTAGCTGTGGTACCAAATACGTAATAATGAACCGACATTATGACGCCTCTAAATTGATAAATTTGGTAAAAATTCGATAGATTGTTATAGATATACCAGCAATGAGACGAATTGAAACGATTTTCAGGCTCCTATATTCATTAGTATTGGAGACATGCTCTAGCTGTGGTACCAAATACGTAATAATGAACCGACATTATGACGCCTCTAAATTGATAAATTTGGTAAAAATTCGATAGATTGTTATAGATATACCAGCAATGAGACGAATTGAAACGATTTTCAGGCTCCTATATTCATTAGTATTGGAGACATGCTCTAGCTGTGGTACCAAATACGTAATAATGAACCGACATTATGACGCCTCTAAATTGATAAATTTGGTAAAAATTCGATAGATTGTTATAGATATACCAGCAATGAGACGAATTGAAACGATTTTCAGGCTCCTATATTCATTAGTATTGGAGACATGCTCTAGCTGTGGTACCAAATACGTAATAATGAACCGACATTATGACGCCTCTAAATTGATAAATTTGGTAAAAATTCGATAGATTGTTATAGATATACCAGCAATGAGACGAATTGAAACGATTTTCAGGCTCCTATATTCATTAGTATTGGAGACATGCTCTAGCTGTGGTACCAAATACGTAATAATGAACCGACATTATGACGCCTCTAAATTGATAAATTTGGTAAAAATTCGATAGATTGTTATAGATATACCAGCAATGAGACGAATTGAAACGATTTTCAGGCTCCTATATTCATTAGTATTGGAGACATGCTCTAGCTGTGGTACCAAATACGTAATAATGAACCGCATTATGACGCCTCTAAATTGATAAATTTGGTAAAAATTCGATAGATTGTTATAGATATACCAGCAATGAGACGAATTGAAACGATTTTCAGGCTCCTATATTCATTAGTATTGGAGACATGCTCTAGCTGTGGTACCAAATACGTAATAATGAACCGACATTATGACGCCTCTAAATTGATAAATTTGGTAAAAATTCGATAGATTGTTATAGATATACCAGCAATGAGACGAATTGAAACGATTTTCAGGCTCCTATATTCATTAGTATTGGAGACATGCTCTAGCTGTGGTACCAAATACGTAATAATGAACCGACATTATGACGCCTCTAAATTGATAAATTTGGTAAAAATTCGATAGATTGTTATAGATATACCAGCAATGAGACGAATTGAAACGATTTTCAGGCTCCTATATTCATTAGTATTGGAGACATGCTCTAGCTGTGGTACCAAATACGTAATAATGAACCGACATTATGACGCCTCTAAATTGATAAATTTGGTAAAAATTCGATAGATTGTTATAGATATACCAGCAATGAGACGAATTGAAACGATTTTCAGGCTCCTATATTCATTAGTATTGGAGACATGCTCTAGCTGTGGTACCAAATACGTAATAATGAACCGACATTATGACGCCTCTAAATTGATAAATTTGGTAAAAATTCGATAGATTGTTATAGATATACCAGCAATGAGACGAATTGAAACGATTTTCAGGCTCCTATATTCATTAGTATTGGAGACATGCTCTAGCTGTGGTACCAAATACGTAATAATGAACCGACATTATGACGCCTCTAAATTGATAAATTTGGTAAAAATTCGATAGATTGTTATAGATATACCAGCAATGAGACGAATTGAAACGATTTTCAGGCTCCTATATTCATTAGTATTGGAGACATGCTCTAGCTGTGGTACCAAATACGTAATAATGAACCGACATTATGACGCCTCTAAATTGATAAATTTGGTAAAAATTCGATAGATTGTTATAGATATACCAGCAATGAGACGAATTGAAACGATTTTCAGGCTCCTATATTCATTAGTATTGGAGACATGCTCTAGCTGTGGTACCAAATACGTAATAATGAACCGACATTATGACGCCTCTAAATTGATAAATTTGGTAAAAATTCGATAGATTGTTATAGATATACCAGCAATGAGACGAATTGAAACGATTTTCAGGCTCCTATATTCATTAGTATTGGAGACATGCTCTAGCTGTGGTACCAAATACGTAATAATGAACCGACATTATGACGCCTCTAAATTGATAAATTTGGTAAAAATTCGATAGATTGTTATAGATATACCAGCAATGAGACGAATTGAAACGATTTTCAGGCTCCTATATTCATTAGTATTGGAGACATGCTCTAGCTGTGGTACCAAATACGTAATAATGAACCGACATTATGACGCCTCTAAATTGATAAATTTGGTAAAAATTCGATAGATTGTTATAGATATACCAGCAATGAGACGAATTGAAACGATTTTCAGGCTCCTATATTCATTAGTATTGGAGACATGCTCTAGCTGTGGTACCAAATACGTAATAATGAACCGACATTATGACGCCTCTAAATTGATAAATTTGGTAAAAATTCGATAGATTGTTATAGATATACCAGCAATGAGACGAATTGAAACGATTTTCAGGCTCCTATATTCATTAGTATTGGAGACATGCTCTAGCTGTGGTACCAAATACGTAATAATGAACCGACATTATGACGCCTCTAAATTGATAAATTTGGTAAAAATTCGATAGATTGTTATAGATATACCAGCAATGAGACGAATTGAAACGATTTTCAGGCTCCTATATTCATTAGTATTGGAGACATGCTCTAGCTGTGGTACCAAATACGTAATAATGAACCGACATTATGACGCCTCTAAATTGATAAATTTGGTAAAAATTCGATAGATTGTTATAGATATACCAGCAATGAGACGAATTGAAACGATTTTCAGGCTCCTATATTCATTAGTATTGGAGACATGCTCTAGCTGTGGTACCAAATACGTAATAATGAACCGACATTATGACGCCTCTAAATTGATAAATTTGGTAAAAATTCGATAGATTGTTATAGATATACCAGCAATGAGACGAATTGAAACGATTTTCAGGCTCCTATATTCATTAGTATTGGAGACATGCTCTAGCTGTGGTACCAAATACGTAATAATGAACCGACATTATGACGCCTCTAAATTGATAAATTTGGTAAAAATTCGATAGATTGTTATAGATATACCAGCAATGAGACGAATTGAAACGATTTTCAGGCTCCTATATTCATTAGTATTGGAGACATGCTCTAGCTGTGGTACCAAATACGTAATAATGAACCGACATTATGACGCCTCTAAATTGATAAATTTGGTAAAAATTCGATAGATTGTTATAGATATACCAGCAATGAGACGAATTGAAACGATTTTCAGGCTCCTATATTCATTAGTATTGGAGACATGCTCTAGCTGTGGTACCAAATACGTAATAATGAACCGACATTATGACGCCTCTAAATTGATAAATTTGGTAAAAATTCGATAGATTGTTATAGATATACCAGCAATGAGACGAATTGAAACGATTTTCAGGCTCCTATATTCATTAGTATTGGAGACATGCTCTAGCTGTGGTACCAAATACGTAATAATGAACCGACATTATGACGCCTCTAAATTGATAAATTTGGTAAAAATTCGATAGATTGTTATAGATATACCAGCAATGAGACGAATTGAAACGATTTTCAGGCTCCTATATTCATTAGTATTGGAGACATGCTCTAGCTGTGGTACCAAATACGTAATAATGAACCGACATTATGACGCCTCTAAATTGATAAATTTGGTAAAAATTCGATAGATTGTTATAGATATACCAGCAATGAGACGAATTGAAACGATTTTCAGGCTCCTATATTCATTAGTATTGGAGACATGCTCTAGCTGTGGTACCAAATACGTAATAATGAACCGACATTATGACGCCTCTAAATTGATAAATTTGGTAAAAATTCGATAGATTGTTATAGATATACCAGCAATGAGACGAATTGAAACGATTTTCAGGCTCCTATATTCATTAGTATTGGAGACATGCTCTAGCTGTGGTACCAAATACGTAATAATGAACCGACATTATGACGCCTCTAAATTGATAAATTTGGTAAAAATTCGATAGATTGTTATAGATATACCAGCAATGAGACGAATTGAAACGATTTTCAGGCTCCTATATTCATTAGTATTGGAGACATGCTCTAGCTGTGGTACCAAATACGTAATAATGAACCGACATTATGACGCCTCTAAATTGATAAATTTGGTAAAAATTCGATAGATTGTTATAGATATACCAGCAATGAGACGAATTGAAACGATTTTCAGGCTCCTATATTCATTAGTATTGGAGACATGCTCTAGCTGTGGTACCAAATACGTAATAATGAACCGACATTATGACGCCTCTAAATTGATAAATTTGGTAAAAATTCGATAGATTGTTATAGATATACCAGCAATGAGACGAATTGAAACGATTTTCAGGCTCCTATATTCATTAGTATTGGAGACATGCTCTAGCTGTGGTACCAAATACGTAATAATGAACCGACATTATGACGCCTCTAAATTGATAAATTTGGTAAAAATTCGATAGATTGTTATAGATATACCAGCAATGAGACGAATTGAAACGATTTTCAGGCTCCTATATTCATTAGTATTGGAGACATGCTCTAGCTGTGGTACCAAATACGTAATAATGAACCGACATTATGACGCCTCTAAATTGATAAATTTGGTAAAAATTCGATAGATTGTTATAGATATACCAGCAATGAGACGAATTGAAACGATTTTCAGGCTCCTATATTCATTAGTATTGGAGACATGCTCTAGCTGTGGTACCAAATACGTAATAATGAACCGACATTATGACGCCTCTAAATTGATAAATTTGGTAAAAATTCGATAGATTGTTATAGATATACCAGCAATGAGACGAATTGAAACGATTTTCAGGCTCCTATATTCATTAGTATTGGAGACATGCTCTAGCTGTGGTACCAAATACGTAATAATGAACCGACATTATGACGCCTCTAAATTGATAAATTTGGTAAAAATTCGATAGATTGTTATAGATATACCAGCAATGAGACGAATTGAAACGATTTTCAGGCTCCTATATTCATTAGTATTGGAGACATGCTCTAGCTGTGGTACCAAATACGTAATAATGAACCGACATTATGACGCCTCTAAATTGATAAATTTGGTAAAAATTCGATAGATTGTTATAGATATACCAGCAATGAGACGAATTGAAACGATTTTCAGGCTCCTATATTCATTAGTATTGGAGACATGCTCTAGCTGTGGTACCAAATACGTAATAATGAACCGACATTATGACGCCTCTAAATTGATAAATTTGGTAAAAATTCGATAGATTGTTATAGATATACCAGCAATGAGACGAATTGAAACGATTTTCAGGCTCCTATATTCATTAGTATTGGAGACATGCTCTAGCTGTGGTACCAAATACGTAATAATGAACCGACATTATGACGCCTCTAAATTGATAAATTTGGTAAAAATTCGATAGATTGTTATAGATATACCAGCAATGAGACGAATTGAAACGATTTTCAGGCTCCTATATTCATTAGTATTGGAGACATGCTCTAGCTGTGGTACCAAATACGTAATAATGAACCGACATTATGACGCCTCTAAATTGATAAATTTGGTAAAAATTCGATAGATTGTTATAGATATACCAGCAATGAGACGAATTGAAACGATTTTCAGGCTCCTATATTCATTAGTATTGGAGACATGCTCTAGCTGTGGTACCAAATACGTAATAATGAACCGACATTATGACGCCTCTAAATTGATAAATTTGGTAAAAATTCGATAGATTGTTATAGATATACCAGCAATGAGACGAATTGAAACGATTTTCAGGCTCCTATATTCATTAGTATTGGAGACATGCTCTAGCTGTGGTACCAAATACGTAATAATGAACCGACATTATGACGCCTCTAAATTGATAAATTTGGTAAAAATTCGATAGATTGTTATAGATATACCAGCAATGAGACGAATTGAAACGATTTTCAGGCTCCTATATTCATTAGTATTGGAGACATGCTCTAGCTGTGGTACCAAATACGTAATAATGAACCGACATTATGACGCCTCTAAATTGATAAATTTGGTAAAAATTCGATAGATTGTTATAGATATACCAGCAATGAGACGAATTGAAACGATTTTCAGGCTCCTATATTCATTAGTATTGGAGACATGCTCTAGCTGTGGTACCAAATACGTAATAATGAACCGACATTATGACGCCTCTAAATTGATAAATTTGGTAAAAATTCGATAGATTGTTATAGATATACCAGCAATGAGACGAATTGAAACGATTTTCAGGCTCCTATATTCATTAGTATTGGAGACATGCTCTAGCTGTGGTACCAAATACGTAATAATGAACCGACATTATGACGCCTCTAAATTGATAAATTTGGTAAAAATTCGATAGATTGTTATAGATATACCAGCAATGAGACGAATTGAAACGATTTTCAGGCTCCTATATTCATTAGTATTGGAGACATGCTCTAGCTGTGGTACCAAATACGTAATAATGAACCGACATTATGACGCCTCTAAATTGATAAATTTGGTAAAAATTCGATAGATTGTTATAGATATACCAGCAATGAGACGAATTGAAACGATTTTCAGGCTCCTATATTCATTAGTATTGGAGACATGCTCTAGCTGTGGTACCAAATACGTAATAATGAACCGACATTATGACGCCTCTAAATTGATAAATTTGGTAAAAATTCGATAGATTGTTATAGATATACCAGCAATGAGACGAATTGAAACGATTTTCAGGCTCCTATATTCATTAGTATTGGAGACATGCTCTAGCTGTGGTACCAAATACGTAATAATGAACCGACATTATGACGCCTCTAAATTGATAAATTTGGTAAAAATTCGATAGATTGTTATAGATATACCAGCAATGAGACGAATTGAAACGATTTTCAGGCTCCTATATTCATTAGTATTGGAGACATGCTCTAGCTGTGGTACCAAATACGTAATAATGAACCGACATTATGACGCCTCTAAATTGATAAATTTGGTAAAAATTCGATAGATTGTTATAGATATACCAGCAATGAGACGAATTGAAACGATTTTCAGGCTCCTATATTCATTAGTATTGGAGACATGCTCTAGCTGTGGTACCAAATACGTAATAATGAACCGACATTATGACGCCTCTAAATTGATAAATTTGGTAAAAATTCGATAGATTGTTATAGATATACCAGCAATGAGACGAATTGAAACGATTTTCAGGCTCCTATATTCATTAGTATTGGAGACATGCTCTAGCTGTGGTACCAAATACGTAATAATGAACCGACATTATGACGCCTCTAAATTGATAAATTTGGTAAAAATTCGATAGATTGTTATAGATATACCAGCAATGAGACGAATTGAAACGATTTTCAGGCTCCTATATTCATTAGTATTGGAGACATGCTCTAGCTGTGGTACCAAATACGTAATAATGAACCGACATTATGACGCCTCTAAATTGATAAATTTGGTAAAAATTCGATAGATTGTTATAGATATACCAGCAATGAGACGAATTGAAACGATTTTCAGGCTCCTATATTCATTAGTATTGGAGACATGCTCTAGCTGTGGTACCAAATACGTAATAATGAACCGACATTATGACGCCTCTAAATTGATAAATTTGGTAAAAATTCGATAGATTGTTATAGATATACCAGCAATGAGACGAATTGAAACGATTTTCAGGCTCCTATATTCATTAGTATTGGAGACATGCTCTAGCTGTGGTACCAAATACGTAATAATGAACCGACATTATGACGCCTCTAAATTGATAAATTTGGTAAAAATTCGATAGATTGTTATAGATATACCAGCAATGAGACGAATTGAAACGATTTTCAGGCTCCTATATTCATTAGTATTGGAGACATGCTCTAGCTGTGGTACCAAATACGTAATAATGAACCGACATTATGACGCCTCTAAATTGATAAATTTGGTAAAAATTCGATAGATTGTTATAGATATACCAGCAATGAGACGAATTGAAACGATTTTCAGGCTCCTATATTCATTAGTATTGGAGACATGCTCTAGCTGTGGTACCAAATACGTAATAATGAACCGACATTATGACGCCTCTAAATTGATAAATTTGGTAAAAATTCGATAGATTGTTATAGATATACCAGCAATGAGACGAATTGAAACGATTTTCAGGCTCCTATATTCATTAGTATTGGAGACATGCTCTAGCTGTGGTACCAAATACGTAATAATGAACCGACATTATGACGCCTCTAAATTGATAAATTTGGTAAAAATTCGATAGATTGTTATAGATATACCAGCAATGAGACGAATTGAAACGATTTTCAGGCTCCTATATTCATTAGTATTGGAGACATGCTCTAGCTGTGGTACCAAATACGTAATAATGAACCGACATTATGACGCCTCTAAATTGATAAATTTGGTAAAAATTCGATAGATTGTTATAGATATACCAGCAATGAGACGAATTGAAACGATTTTCAGGCTCCTATATTCATTAGTATTGGAGACATGCTCTAGCTGTGGTACCAAATACGTAATAATGAACCGACATTATGACGCCTCTAAATTGATAAATTTGGTAAAAATTCGATAGATTGTTATAGATATACCAGCAATGAGACGAATTGAAACGATTTTCAGGCTCCTATATTCATTAGTATTGGAGACATGCTCTAGCTGTGGTACCAAATACGTAATAATGAACCGACATTATGACGCCTCTAAATTGATAAATTTGGTAAAAATTCGATAGATTGTTATAGATATACCAGCAATGAGACGAATTGAAACGATTTTCAGGCTCCTATATTCATTAGTATTGGAGACATGCTCTAGCTGTGGTACCAAATACGTAATAATGAACCGACATTATGACGCCTCTAAATTGATAAATTTGGTAAAAATTCGATAGATTGTTATAGATATACCAGCAATGAGACGAATTGAAACGATTTTCAGGCTCCTATATTCATTAGTATTGGAGACATGCTCTAGCTGTGGTACCAAATACGTAATAATGAACCGACATTATGACGCCTCTAAATTGATAAATTTGGTAAAAATTCGATAGATTGTTATAGATATACCAGCAATGAGACGAATTGAAACGATTTTCAGGCTCCTATATTCATTAGTATTGGAGACATGCTCTAGCTGTGGTACCAAATACGTAATAATGAACCGACATTATGACGCCTCTAAATTGATAAATTTGGTAAAAATTCGATAGATTGTTATAGATATACCAGCAATGAGACGAATTGAAACGATTTTCAGGCTCCTATATTCATTAGTATTGGAGACATGCTCTAGCTGTGGTACCAAATACGTAATAATGAACCGACATTATGACGCCTCTAAATTGATAAATTTGGTAAAAATTCGATAGATTGTTATAGATATACCAGCAATGAGACGAATTGAAACGATTTTCAGGCTCCTATATTCATTAGTATTGGAGACATGCTCTAGCTGTGGTACCAAATACGTAATAATGAACCGACATTATGACGCCTCTAAATTGATAAATTTGGTAAAAATTCGATAGATTGTTATAGATATACCAGCAATGAGACGAATTGAAACGATTTTCAGGCTCCTATATTCATTAGTATTGGAGACATGCTCTAGCTGTGGTACCAAATACGTAATAATGAACCGACATTATGACGCCTCTAAATTGATAAATTTGGTAAAAATTCGATAGATTGTTATAGATATACCAGCAATGAGACGAATTGAAACGATTTTCAGGCTCCTATATTCATTAGTATTGGAGACATGCTCTAGCTGTGGTACCAAATACGTAATAATGAACCGACATTATGACGCCTCTAAATTGATAAATTTGGTAAAAATTCGATAGATTGTTATAGATATACCAGCAATGAGACGAATTGAAACGATTTTCAGGCTCCTATATTCATTAGTATTGGAGACATGCTCTAGCTGTGGTACCAAATACGTAATAATGAACCGACATTACGACCCTCTAAATTGATAAATTTGGTAAAAATTCGATAGATTGTTATAGATATACCAGCAATGAGACGAATTGAAACGATTTTCAGGCTCCTATATTCATTAGTATTGGAGACATGCTCTAGCTGTGGTACCAAATACGTAATAATGAACCGACATTATGACGCCTCTAAATTGATAAATTTGGTAAAAATTCGATAGATTGTTATAGATATACCAGCAATGAGACGAATTGAAACGATTTTCAGGCTCCTATATTCATTAGTATTGGAGACATGCTCTAGCTGTGGTACCAAATACGTAATAATGAACCGACATTATGACGCCTCTAAATTGATAAATTTGGTAAAAATTCGATAGATTGTTATAGATATACCAGCAATGAGACGAATTGAAACGATTTTCAGGCTCCTATATTCATTAGTATTGGAGACATGCTCTAGCTGTGGTACCAAATACGTAATAATGAACCGACATTATGACGCCTCTAAATTGATAAATTTGGTAAAAATTCGATAGATTGTTATAGATATACCAGCAATGAGACGAATTGAAACGATTTTCAGGCTCCTATATTCATTAGTATTGGAGACATGCTCTAGCTGTGGTACCAAATACGTAATAATGAACCGACATTATGACGCCTCTAAATTGATAAATTTGGTAAAAATTCGATAGATTGTTATAGATATACCAGCAATGAGACGAATTGAAACGATTTTCAGGCTCCTATATTCATTAGTATTGGAGACATGCTCTAGCTGTGGTACCAAATACGTAATAATGAACCGACATTATGACGCCTCTAAATTGATAAATTTGGTAAAAATTCGATAGATTGTTATAGATATACCAGCAATGAGACGAATTGAAACGATTTTCAGGCTCCTATATTCATTAGTATTGGAGACATGCTCTAGCTGTGGTACCAAATACGTAATAATGAACCGACATTATGACGCCTCTAAATTGATAAATTTGGTAAAAATTCGATAGATTGTTATAGATATACCAGCAATGAGACGAATTGAAACGATTTTCAGGCTCCTATATTCATTAGTATTGGAGACATGCTCTAGCTGTGGTACCAAATACGTAATAATGAACCGACATTATGACGCCTCTAAATTGATAAATTTGGTAAAAATTCGATAGATTGTTATAGATATACCAGCAATGAGACGAATTGAAACGATTTTCAGGCTCCTATATTCATTAGTATTGGAGACATGCTCTAGCTGTGGTACCAAATACGTAATAATGAACCGACATTATGACGCCTCTAAATTGATAAATTTGGTAAAAATTCGATAGATTGTTATAGATATACCAGCAATGAGACGAATTGAAACGATTTTCAGGCTCCTATATTCATTAGTATTGGAGACATGCTCTAGCTGTGGTACCAAATACGTAATAATGAACCGACATTATGACGCCTCTAAATTGATAAATTTGGTAAAAATTCGATAGATTGTTATAGATATACCAGCAATGAGACGAATTGAAACGATTTTCAGGCTCCTATATTCATTAGTATTGGAGACATGCTCTAGCTGTGGTACCAAATACGTAATAATGAACCGACATTATGACGCCTCTAAATTGATAAATTTGGTAAAAATTCGATAGATTGTTATAGATATACCAGCAATGAGACGAATTGAAACGATTTTCAGGCTCCTATATTCATTAGTATTGGAGACATGCTCTAGCTGTGGTACCAAATACGTAATAATGAACCGACATTATGACGCCTCTAAATTGATAAATTTGGTAAAAATTCGATAGATTGTTATAGATATACCAGCAATGAGACGAATTGAAACGATTTTCAGGCTCCTATATTCATTAGTATTGGAGACATGCTCTAGCTGTGGTACCAAATACGTAATAATGAACCGACATTATGACGCCTCTAAATTGATAAATTTGGTAAAAATTCGATAGATTGTTATAGATATACCAGCAATGAGACGAATTGAAACGATTTTCAGGCTCCTATATTCATTAGTATTGGAGACATGCTCTAGCTGTGGTACCAAATACGTAATAATGAACCGACATTATGACGCCTCTAAATTGATAAATTTGGTAAAAATTCGATAGATTGTTATAGATATACCAGCAATGAGACGAATTGAAACGATTTTCAGGCTCCTATATTCATTAGTATTGGAGACATGCTCTAGCTGTGGTACCAAATACGTAATAATGAACCGACATTATGACGCCTCTAAATTGATAAATTTGGTAAAAATTCGATAGATTGTTATAGATATACCAGCAATGAGACGAATTGAAACGATTTTCAGGCTCCTATATTCATTAGTATTGGAGACATGCTCTAGCTGTGGTACCAAATACGTAATAATGAACCGACATTATGACGCCTCTAAATTGATAAATTTGGTAAAAATTCGATAGATTGTTATAGATATACCAGCAATGAGACGAATTGAAACGATTTTCAGGCTCCTATATTCATTAGTATTGGAGACATGCTCTAGCTGTGGTACCAAATACGTAATAATGAACCGACATTATGACGCCTCTAAATTGATAAATTTGGTAAAAATTCGATAGATTGTTATAGATATACCAGCAATGAGACGAATTGAAACGATTTTCAGGCTCCTATATTCATTAGTATTGGAGACATGCTCTAGCTGTGGTACCAAATACGTAATAATGAACCGACATTATGACGCCTCTAAATTGATAAATTTGGTAAAAATTCGATAGATTGTTATAGATATACCAGCAATGAGACGAATTGAAACGATTTTCAGGCTCCTATATTCATTAGTATTGGAGACATGCTCTAGCTGTGGTACCAAATACGTAATAATGAACCGACATTATGACGCCTCTAAATTGATAAATTTGGTAAAAATTCGATAGATTGTTATAGATATACCAGCAATGAGACGAATTGAAACGATTTTCAGGCTCCTATATTCATTAGTATTGGAGACATGCTCTAGCTGTGGTACCAAATACGTAATAATGAACCGACATTATGACGCCTCTAAATTGATAAATTTGGTAAAAATTCGATAGATTGTTATAGATATACCAGCAATGAGACGAATTGAAACGATTTTCAGGCTCCTATATTCATTAGTATTGGAGACATGCTCTAGCTGTGGTACCAAATACGTAATAATGAACCGACATTATGACGCCTCTAAATTGATAAATTTGGTAAAAATTCGATAGATTGTTATAGATATACCAGCAATGAGACGAATTGAAACGATTTTCAGGCTCCTATATTCATTAGTATTGGAGACATGCTCTAGCTGTGGTACCAAATACGTAATAATGAACCGACATTATGACGCCTCTAAATTGATAAATTTGGTAAAAATTCGATAGATTGTTATAGATATACCAGCAATGAGACGAATTGAAACGATTTTCAGGCTCCTATATTCATTAGTATTGGAGACATGCTCTAGCTGTGGTACCAAATACGTAATAATGAACCGACATTATGACGCCTCTAAATTGATAAATTTGGTAAAAATTCGATAGATTGTTATAGATATACCAGCAATGAGACGAATTGAAACGATTTTCAGGCTCCTATATTCATTAGTATTGGAGACATGCTCTAGCTGTGGTACCAAATACGTAATAATGAACCGACATTATGACGCCTCTAAATTGATAAATTTGGTAAAAATTCGATAGATTGTTATAGATATACCAGCAATGAGACGAATTGAAACGATTTTCAGGCTCCTATATTCATTAGTATTGGAGACATGCTCTAGCTGTGGTACCAAATACGTAATAATGAACCGACATTATGACGCCTCTAAATTGATAAATTTGGTAAAAATTCGATAGATTGTTATAGATATACCAGCAATGAGACGAATTGAAACGATTTTCAGGCTCCTATATTCATTAGTATTGGAGACATGCTCTAGCTGTGGTACCAAATACGTAATAATGAACCGACATTATGACGCCTCTAAATTGATAAATTTGGTAAAAATTCGATAGATTGTTATAGATATACCAGCAATGAGACGAATTGAAACGATTTTCAGGCTCCTATATTCATTAGTATTGGAGACATGCTCTAGCTGTGGTACCAAATACGTAATAATGAACCGACATTATGACGCCTCTAAATTGATAAATTTGGTAAAAATTCGATAGATTGTTATAGATATACCAGCAATGAGACGAATTGAAACGATTTTCAGGCTCCTATATTCATTAGTATTGGAGACATGCTCTAGCTGTGGTACCAAATACGTAATAATGAACCGACATTATGACGCCTCTAAATTGATAAATTTGGTAAAAATTCGATAGATTGTTATAGATATACCAGCAATGAGACGAATTGAAACGATTTTCAGGCTCCTATATTCATTAGTATTGGAGACATGCTCTAGCTGTGGTACCAAATACGTAATAATGAACCGACATTATGACGCCTCTAAATTGATAAATTTGGTAAAAATTCGATAGATTGTTATAGATATACCAGCAATGAGACGAATTGAAACGATTTTCAGGCTCCTATATTCATTAGTATTGGAGACATGCTCTAGCTGTGGTACCAAATACGTAATAATGAACCGACATTATGACGCCTCTAAATTGATAAATTTGGTAAAAATTCGATAGATTGTTATAGATATACCAGCAATGAGACGAATTGAAACGATTTTCAGGCTCCTATATTCATTAGTATTGGAGACATGCTCTAGCTGTGGTACCAAATACGTAATAATGAACCGACATTATGACGCCTCTAAATTGATAAATTTGGTAAAAATTCGATAGATTGTTATAGATATACCAGCAATGAGACGAATTGAAACGATTTTCAGGCTCCTATATTCATTAGTATTGGAGACATGCTCTAGCTGTGGTACCAAATACGTAATAATGAACCGACATTATGACGCCTCTAAATTGATAAATTTGGTAAAAATTCGATAGATTGTTATAGATATACCAGCAATGAGACGAATTGAAACGATTTTCAGGCTCCTATATTCATTAGTATTGGAGACATGCTCTAGCTGTGGTACCAAATACGTAATAATGAACCGACATTATGACGCCTCTAAATTGATAAATTTGGTAAAAATTCGATAGATTGTTATAGATATACCAGCAATGAGACGAATTGAAACGATTTTCAGGCTCCTATATTCATTAGTATTGGAGACATGCTCTAGCTGTGGTACCAAATACGTAATAATGAACCGACATTATGACGCCTCTAAATTGATAAATTTGGTAAAAATTCGATAGATTGTTATAGATATACCAGCAATGAGACGAATTGAAACGATTTTCAGGCTCCTATATTCATTAGTATTGGAGACATGCTCTAGCTGTGGTACCAAATACGTAATAATGAACCGACATTATGACGCCTCTAAATTGATAAATTTGGTAAAAATTCGATAGATTGTTATAGATATACCAGCAATGAGACGAATTGAAACGATTTTCAGGCTCCTATATTCATTAGTATTGGAGACATGCTCTAGCTGTGGTACCAAATACGTAATAATGAACCGACATTATGACGCCTCTAAATTGATAAATTTGGTAAAAATTCGATAGATTGTTATAGATATACCAGCAATGAGACGAATTGAAACGATTTTCAGGCTCCTATATTCATTAGTATTGGAGACATGCTCTAGCTGTGGTACCAAATACGTAATAATGAACCGACATTATGACGCCTCTAAATTGATAAATTTGGTAAAAATTCGATAGATTGTTATAGATATACCAGCAATGAGACGAATTGAAACGATTTTCAGGCTCCTATATTCATTAGTATTGGAGACATGCTCTAGCTGTGGTACCAAATACGTAATAATGAACCGACATTATGACGCCTCTAAATTGATAAATTTGGTAAAAATTCGATAGATTGTTATAGATATACCAGCAATGAGACGAATTGAAACGATTTTCAGGCTCCTATATTCATTAGTATTGGAGACATGCTCTAGCTGTGGTACCAAATACGTAATAATGAACCGACATTATGACGCCTCTAAATTGATAAATTTGGTAAAAATTCGATAGATTGTTATAGATATACCAGCAATGAGACGAATTGAAACGATTTTCAGGCTCCTATATTCATTAGTATTGGAGACATGCTCTAGCTGTGGTACCAAATACGTAATAATGAACCGACATTATGACGCCTCTAAATTGATAAATTTGGTAAAAATTCGATAGATTGTTATAGATATACCAGCAATGAGACGAATTGAAACGATTTTCAGGCTCCTATATTCATTAGTATTGGAGACATGCTCTAGCTGTGGTACCAAATACGTAATAATGAACCGACATTATGACGCCTCTAAATTGATAAATTTGGTAAAAATTCGATAGATTGTTATAGATATACCAGCAATGAGACGAATTGAAACGATTTTCAGGCTCCTATATTCATTAGTATTGGAGACATGCTCTAGCTGTGGTACCAAATACGTAATAATGAACCGACATTATGACGCCTCTAAATTGATAAATTTGGTAAAAATTCGATAGATTGTTATAGATATACCAGCAATGAGACGAATTGAAACGATTTTCAGGCTCCTATATTCATTAGTATTGGAGACATGCTCTAGCTGTGGTACCAAATACGTAATAATGAACCGACATTATGACGCCTCTAAATTGATAAATTTGGTAAAAATTCGATAGATTGTTATAGATATACCAGCAATGAGACGAATTGAAACGATTTTCAGGCTCCTATATTCATTAGTATTGGAGACATGCTCTAGCTGTGGTACCAAATACGTAATAATGAACCGACATTATGACGCCTCTAAATTGATAAATTTGGTAAAAATTCGATAGATTGTTATAGATATACCAGCAATGAGACGAATTGAAACGATTTTCAGGCTCCTATATTCATTAGTATTGGAGACATGCTCTAGCTGTGGTACCAAATACGTAATAATGAACCGACATTATGACGCCTCTAAATTGATAAATTTGGTAAAAATTCGATAGATTGTTATAGATATACCAGCAATGAGACGAATTGAAACGATTTTCAGGCTCCTATATTCATTAGTATTGGAGACATGCTCTAGCTGTGGTACCAAATACGTAATAATGAACCGACATTATGACGCCTCTAAATTGATAAATTTGGTAAAAATTCGATAGATTGTTATAGATATACCAGCAATGAGACGAATTGAAACGATTTTCAGGCTCCTATATTCATTAGTATTGGAGACATGCTCTAGCTGTGGTACCAAATACGTAATAATGAACCGACATTATGACGCCTCTAAATTGATAAATTTGGTAAAAATTCGATAGATTGTTATAGATATACCAGCAATGAGACGAATTGAAACGATTTTCAGGCTCCTATATTCATTAGTATTGGAGACATGCTCTAGCTGTGGTACCAAATACGTAATAATGAACCGACATTATGACGCCTCTAAATTGATAAATTTGGTAAAAATTCGATAGATTGTTATAGATATACCAGCAATGAGACGAATTGAAACGATTTTCAGGCTCCTATATTCATTAGTATTGGAGACATGCTCTAGCTGTGGTACCAAATACGTAATAATGAACCGACATTATGACGCCTCTAAATTGATAAATTTGGTAAAAATTCGATAGATTGTTATAGATATACCAGCAATGAGACGAATTGAAACGATTTTCAGGCTCCTATATTCATTAGTATTGGAGACATGCTCTAGCTGTGGTACCAAATACGTAATAATGAACCGACATTATGACGCCTCTAAATTGATAAATTTGGTAAAAATTCGATAGATTGTTATAGATATACCAGCAATGAGACGAATTGAAACGATTTTCAGGCTCCTATATTCATTAGTATTGGAGACATGCTCTAGCTGTGGTACCAAATACGTAATAATGAACCGACATTATGACGCCTCTAAATTGATAAATTTGGTAAAAATTCGATAGATTGTTATAGATATACCAGCAATGAGACGAATTGAAACGATTTTCAGGCTCCTATATTCATTAGTATTGGAGACATGCTCTAGCTGTGGTACCAAATACGTAATAATGAACCGACATTATGACGCCTCTAAATTGATAAATTTGGTAAAAATTCGATAGATTGTTATAGATATACCAGCAATGAGACGAATTGAAACGATTTTCAGGCTCCTATATTCATTAGTATTGGAGACATGCTCTAGCTGTGGTACCAAATACGTAATAATGAACCGACATTATGACGCCTCTAAATTGATAAATTTGGTAAAAATTCGATAGATTGTTATAGATATACCAGCAATGAGACGAATTGAAACGATTTTCAGGCTCCTATATTCATTAGTATTGGAGACATGCTCTAGCTGTGGTACCAAATACGTAATAATGAACCGACATTATGACGCCTCTAAATTGATAAATTTGGTAAAAATTCGATAGATTGTTATAGATATACCAGCAATGAGACGAATTGAAACGATTTTCAGGCTCCTATATTCATTAGTATTGGAGACATGCTCTAGCTGTGGTACCAAATACGTAATAATGAACCGACATTATGACGCCTCTAAATTGATAAATTTGGTAAAAATTCGATAGATTGTTATAGATATACCAGCAATGAGACGAATTGAAACGATTTTCAGGCTCCTATATTCATTAGTATTGGAGACATGCTCTAGCTGTGGTACCAAATACGTAATAATGAACCGACATTATGACGCCTCTAAATTGATAAATTTGGTAAAAATTCGATAGATTGTTATAGATATACCAGCAATGAGACGAATTGAAACGATTTTCAGGCTCCTATATTCATTAGTATTGGAGACATGCTCTAGCTGTGGTACCAAATACGTAATAATGAACCGACATTATGACGCCTCTAAATTGATAAATTTGGTAAAAATTCGATAGATTGTTATAGATATACCAGCAATGAGACGAATTGAAACGATTTTCAGGCTCCTATATTCATTAGTATTGGAGACATGCTCTAGCTGTGGTACCAAATACGTAATAATGAACCGACATTATGACGCCTCTAAATTGATAAATTTGGTAAAAATTCGATAGATTGTTATAGATATACCAGCAATGAGACGAATTGAAACGATTTTCAGGCTCCTATATTCATTAGTATTGGAGACATGCTCTAGCTGTGGTACCAAATACGTAATAATGAACCGACATTATGACGCCTCTAAATTGATAAATTTGGTAAAAATTCGATAGATTGTTATAGATATACCAGCAATGAGACGAATTGAAACGATTTTCAGGCTCCTATATTCATTAGTATTGGAGACATGCTCTAGCTGTGGTACCAAATACGTAATAATGAACCGACATTATGACGCCTCTAAATTGATAAATTTGGTAAAAATTCGATAGATTGTTATAGATATACCAGCAATGAGACGAATTGAAACGATTTTCAGGCTCCTATATTCATTAGTATTGGAGACATGCTCTAGCTGTGGTACCAAATACGTAATAATGAACCGACATTATGACGCCTCTAAATTGATAAATTTGGTAAAAATTCGATAGATTGTTATAGATATACCAGCAATGAGACGAATTGAAACGATTTTCAGGCTCCTATATTCATTAGTATTGGAGACATGCTCTAGCTGTGGTACCAAATACGTAATAATGAACCGACATTATGACGCCTCTAAATTGATAAATTTGGTAAAAATTCGATAGATTGTTATAGATATACCAGCAATGAGACGAATTGAAACGATTTTCAGGCTCCTATATTCATTAGTATTGGAGACATGCTCTAGCTGTGGTACCAAATACGTAATAATGAACCGACATTATGACGCCTCTAAATTGATAAATTTGGTAAAAATTCGATAGATTGTTATAGATATACCAGCAATGAGACGAATTGAAACGATTTTCAGGCTCCTATATTCATTAGTATTGGAGACATGCTCTAGCTGTGGTACCAAATACGTAATAATGAACCGACATTATGACGCCTCTAAATTGATAAATTTGGTAAAAATTCGATAGATTGTTATAGATATACCAGCAATGAGACGAATTGAAACGATTTTCAGGCTCCTATATTCATTAGTATTGGAGACATGCTCTAGCTGTGGTACCAAATACGTAATAATGAACCGACATTATGACGCCTCTAAATTGATAAATTTGGTAAAAATTCGATAGATTGTTATAGATATACCAGCAATGAGACGAATTGAAACGATTTTCAGGCTCCTATATTCATTAGTATTGGAGACATGCTCTAGCTGTGGTACCAAATACGTAATAATGAACCGACATTATGACGCCTCTAAATTGATAAATTTGGTAAAAATTCGATAGATTGTTATAGATATACCAGCAATGAGACGAATTGAAACGATTTTCAGGCTCCTATATTCATTAGTATTGGAGACATGCTCTAGCTGTGGTACCAAATACGTAATAATGAACCGACATTATGACGCCTCTAAATTGATAAATTTGGTAAAAATTCGATAGATTGTTATAGATATACCAGCAATGAGACGAATTGAAACGATTTTCAGGCTCCTATATTCATTAGTATTGGAGACATGCTCTAGCTGTGGTACCAAATACGTAATAATGAACCGACATTATGACGCCTCTAAATTGATAAATTTGGTAAAAATTCGATAGATTGTTATAGATATACCAGCAATGAGACGAATTGAAACGATTTTCAGGCTCCTATATTCATTAGTATTGGAGACATGCTCTAGCTGTGGTACCAAATACGTAATAATGAACCGACATTATGACGCCTCTAAATTGATAAATTTGGTAAAAATTCGATAGATTGTTATAGATATACCAGCAATGAGACGAATTGAAACGATTTTCAGGCTCCTATATTCATTAGTATTGGAGACATGCTCTAGCTGTGGTACCAAATACGTAATAATGAACCGACATTATGACGCCTCTAAATTGATAAATTTGGTAAAAATTCGATAGATTGTTATAGATATACCAGCAATGAGACGAATTGAAACGATTTTCAGGCTCCTATATTCATTAGTATTGGAGACATGCTCTAGCTGTGGTACCAAATACGTAATAATGAACCGACATTATGACGCCTCTAAATTGATAAATTTGGTAAAAATTCGATAGATTGTTATAGATATACCAGCAATGAGACGAATTGAAACGATTTTCAGGCTCCTATATTCATTAGTATTGGAGACATGCTCTAGCTGTGGTACCAAATACGTAATAATGAACCGACATTATGACGCCTCTAAATTGATAAATTTGGTAAAAATTCGATAGATTGTTATAGATATACCAGCAATGAGACGAATTGAAACGATTTTCAGGCTCCTATATTCATTAGTATTGGAGACATGCTCTAGCTGTGGTACCAAATACGTAATAATGAACCGACATTATGACGCCTCTAAATTGATAAATTTGGTAAAAATTCGATAGATTGTTATAGATATACCAGCAATGAGACGAATTGAAACGATTTTCAGGCTCCTATATTCATTAGTATTGGAGACATGCTCTAGCTGTGGTACCAAATACGTAATAATGAACCGACATTATGACGCCTCTAAATTGATAAATTTGGTAAAAATTCGATAGATTGTTATAGATATACCAGCAATGAGACGAATTGAAACGATTTTCAGGCTCCTATATTCATTAGTATTGGAGACATGCTCTAGCTGTGGTACCAAATACGTAATAATGAACCGACATTATGACGCCTCTAAATTGATAAATTTGGTAAAAATTCGATAGATTGTTATAGATATACCAGCAATGAGACGAATTGAAACGATTTTCAGGCTCCTATATTCATTAGTATTGGAGACATGCTCTAGCTGTGGTACCAAATACGTAATAATGAACCGACATTATGACGCCTCTAAATTGATAAATTTGGTAAAAATTCGATAGATTGTTATAGATATACCAGCAATGAGACGAATTGAAACGATTTTCAGGCTCCTATATTCATTAGTATTGGAGACATGCTCTAGCTGTGGTACCAAATACGTAATAATGAACCGACATTATGACGCCTCTAAATTGATAAATTTGGTAAAAATTCGATAGATTGTTATAGATATACCAGCAATGAGACGAATTGAAACGATTTTCAGGCTCCTATATTCATTAGTATTGGAGACATGCTCTAGCTGTGGTACCAAATACGTAATAATGAACCGACATTATGACGCCTCTAAATTGATAAATTTGGTAAAAATTCGATAGATTGTTATAGATATACCAGCAATGAGACGAATTGAAACGATTTTCAGGCTCCTATATTCATTAGTATTGGAGACATGCTCTAGCTGTGGTACCAAATACGTAATAATGAACCGACATTATGACGCCTCTAAATTGATAAATTTGGTAAAAATTCGATAGATTGTTATAGATATACCAGCAATGAGACGAATTGAAACGATTTTCAGGCTCCTATATTCATTAGTATTGGAGACATGCTCTAGCTGTGGTACCAAATACGTAATAATGAACCGACATTATGACGCCTCTAAATTGATAAATTTGGTAAAAATTCGATAGATTGTTATAGATATACCAGCAATGAGACGAATTGAAACGATTTTCAGGCTCCTATATTCATTAGTATTGGAGACATGCTCTAGCTGTGGTACCAAATACGTAATAATGAACCGACATTATGACGCCTCTAAATTGATAAATTTGGTAAAAATTCGATAGATTGTTATAGATATACCAGCAATGAGACGAATTGAAACGATTTTCAGGCTCCTATATTCATTAGTATTGGAGACATGCTCTAGCTGTGGTACCAAATACGTAATAATGAACCGACATTATGACGCCTCTAAATTGATAAATTTGGTAAAAATTCGATAGATTGTTATAGATATACCAGCAATGAGACGAATTGAAACGATTTTCAGGCTCCTATATTCATTAGTATTGGAGACATGCTCTAGCTGTGGTACCAAATACGTAATAATGAACCGACATTATGACGCCTCTAAATTGATAAATTTGGTAAAAATTCGATAGATTGTTATAGATATACCAGCAATGAGACGAATTGAAACGATTTTCAGGCTCCTATATTCATTAGTATTGGAGACATGCTCTAGCTGTGGTACCAAATACGTAATAATGAACCGACATTATGACGCCTCTAAATTGATAAATTTGGTAAAAATTCGATAGATTGTTATAGATATACCAGCAATGAGACGAATTGAAACGATTTTCAGGCTCCTATATTCATTAGTATTGGAGACATGCTCTAGCTGTGGTACCAAATACGTAATGAACCGACATTATGACGCCTCTAAATTCATAAATTTGGTAAAAATTCGATAGATTGTTATAGATATACCAGCAATGAGACGAATTGAAACGATTTTCAGGCTCCTATATTCATTAGTATTGGAGACATGCTCTAGCTGTGGTACCAAATACGTAATAATGAACCGACATTATGACGCCTCTAAATTGATAAATTTGGTAAAAATTCGATAGATTGTTATAGATATACCAGCAATGAGACGAATTGAAACGATTTTCAGGCTCCTATATTCATTAGTATTGGAGACATGCTCTAGCTGTGGTACCAAATACGTAATAATGAACCGACATTATGACGCCTCTAAATTGATAAATTTGGTAAAAATTCGATAGATTGTTATAGATATACCAGCAATGAGACGAATTGAAACGATTTTCAGGCTCCTATATTCATTAGTATTGGAGACATGCTCTAGCTGTGGTACCTAATACGTAATAATGAACCGACATTATGACGCCTCTAAATTGATAAATTTGGTAAAAATTCGATAGATTGTTATAGATATACCAGCAATGAGACGAATTGAAACGATTTTCAGGCTCCTATATTCATTAGTATTGGAGACATGCTCTAGCTGTGGTACCAAATACGTAATAATGAACCGACATTATGACGCCTCTAAATTGATAAATTTGGTAAAAATTCGATAGATTGTTATAGATATACCAGCAATGAGACGAATTGAAACGATTTTCAGGCTCCTATATTCATTAGTATTGGAGACATGCTCTAGCTGTGGTACCAAATACGTAATAATGAACCGACATTATGACGCCTCTAAATTGATAAATTTGGTAAAAATTCGATAGATTGTTATAGATATACCAGCAATGAGACGAATTGAAACGATTTTCAGGCTCCTATATTCATTAGTATTGGAGACATGCTCTAGCTGTGGTACCAAATACGTAATAATGAACCGACATTATGACGCCTCTAAATTGATAAATTTGGTAAAAATTCGATAGATTGTTATAGATATACCAGCAATGAGACGAATTGAAACGATTTTCAGGCTCCTATATTCATTAGTATTGGAGACATGCTCTAGCTGTGGTACCAAATACGTAATAATGAACCGACATTATGACGCCTCTAAATTGATAAATTTGGTAAAAATTCGATAGATTGTTATAGATATACCAGCAATGAGACGAATTGAAACGATTTTCAGGCTCCTATATTCATTAGTATTGGAGACATGCTCTAGCTGTGGTACCAAATACGTAATAATGAACCGACATTATGACGCCTCTAAATTGATAAATTTGGTAAAAATTCGATAGATTGTTATAGATATACCAGCAATGAGACGAATTGAAACGATTTTCAGGCTCCTATATTCATTAGTATTGGAGACATGCTCTAGCTGTGGTACCAAATACGTAATAATGAACCGACATTATGACGCCTCTAAATTGATAAATTTGGTAAAAATTCGATAGATTGTTATAGATATACCAGCAATGAGACGAATTGAAACGATTTTCAGGCTCCTATATTCATTAGTATTGGAGACATGCTCTAGCTGTGGTACCAAATACGTAATAATGAACCGACATTATGACGCCTCTAAATTGATAAATTTGGTAAAAATTCGATAGATTGTTATAGATATACCAGCAATGAGACGAATTGAAACGATTTTCAGGCTCCTATATTCATTAGTATTGGAGACATGCTCTAGCTGTGGTACCAAATACGTAATAATGAACCGACATTATGACGCCTCTAAATTGATAAATTTGGTAAAAATTCGATAGATTGTTATAGATATACCAGCAATGAGACGAATTGAAACGATTTTCAGGCTCCTATATTCATTAGTATTGGAGACATGCTCTAGCTGTGGTACCAAATACGTAATAATGAACCGACATTATGACGCCTCTAAATTGATAAATTTGGTAAAAATTCGATAGATTGTTATAGATATACCAGCAATGAGACGAATTGAAACGATTTTCAGGCTCCTATATTCATTAGTATTGGAGACATGCTCTAGCTGTGGTACCAAATACGTAATAATGAACCGACATTATGACGCCTCTAAATTGATAAATTTGGTAAAAATTCGATAGATTGTTATAGATATACCAGCAATGAGACGAATTGAAACGATTTTCAGGCTCCTATATTCATTAGTATTGGAGACATGCTCTAGCTGTGGTACCAAATACGTAATAATGAACCGACATTATGACGCCTCTAAATTGATAAATTTGGTAAAAATTCGATAGATTGTTATAGATATACCAGCAATGAGACGAATTGAAACGATTTTCAGGCTCCTATATTCATTAGTATTGGAGACATGCTCTAGCTGTGGTACCAAATACGTAATAATGAACCGACATTATGACGCCTCTAAATTGATAAATTTGGTAAAAATTCGATAGATTGTTATAGATATACCAGCAATGAGACGAATTGAAACGATTTTCAGGCTCCTATATTCATTAGTATTGGAGACATGCTCTAGCTGTGGTACCAAATACGTAATAATGAACCGACATTATGACGCCTCTAAATTGATAAATTTGGTAAAAATTCGATAGATTGTTATAGATATACCAGCAATGAGACGAATTGAAACGATTTTCAGGCTCCTATATTCATTAGTATTGGAGACATGCTCTAGCTGTGGTACCAAATACGTAATAATGAACCGACATTATGACGCCTCTAAATTGATAAATTTGGTAAAAATTCGATAGATTGTTATAGATATACCAGCAATGAGACGAATTGAAACGATTTTCAGGCTCCTATATTCATTAGTATTGGAGACATGCTCTAGCTGTGGTACCAAATACGTAATAATGAACCGACATTATGACGCCTCTAAATTGATAAATTTGGTAAAAATTCGATAGATTGTTATAGATATACCAGCAATGAGACGAATTGAAACGATTTTCAGGCTCCTATATTCATTAGTATTGGAGACATGCTCTAGCTGTGGTACCAAATACGTAATAATGAACCGACATTATGACGCCTCTAAATTGATAAATTTGGTAAAAATTCGATAGATTGTTATAGATATACCAGCAATGAGACGAATTGAAACGATTTTCAGGCTCCTATATTCATTAGTATTGGAGACATGCTCTAGCTGTGGTACCAAATACGTAATAATGAACCGACATTATGACGCCTCTAAATTGATAAATTTGGTAAAAATTCGATAGATTGTTATAGATATACCAGCAATGAGACGAATTGAAACGATTTTCAGGCTCCTATATTCATTAGTATTGGAGACATGCTCTAGCTGTGGTACCAAATACGTAATAATGAACCGACATTATGACGCCTCTAAATTGATAAATTTGGTAAAAATTCGATAGATTGTTATAGATATACCAGCAATGAGACGAATTGAAACGATTTTCAGGCTCCTATATTCATTAGTATTGGAGACATGCTCTAGCTGTGGTACCAAATACGTAATAATGAACCGACATTATGACGCCTCTAAATTGATAAATTTGGTAAAAATTCGATAGATTGTTATAGATATACCAGCAATGAGACGAATTGAAACGATTTTCAGGCTCCTATATTCATTAGTATTGGAGACATGCTCTAGCTGTGGTACCAAATACGTAATAATGAACCGACATTATGACGCCTCTAAATTGATAAATTGGTAAAAATTCGATAGATTGTTATAGATATACCAGCAATGAGACGAATTGAAACGATTTTCAGGCTCCTATATTCATTAGTATTGGAGACATGCTCTAGCTGTGGTACCAAATACGTAATAATGAACCGACATTATGACGCCTCTAAATTGATAAATTTGGTAAAAATTCGATAGATTGTTATAGATATACCAGCAATGAGACGAATTGAAACGATTTTCAGGCTCCTATATTCATTAGTATTGGAGACATGCTCTAGCTGTGGTACCAAATACGTAATAATGAACCGACATTATGACGCCTCTAAATTGATAAATTTGGTAAAAATTCGATAGATTGTTATAGATATACCAGCAATGAGACGAATTGAAACGATTTTCAGGCTCCTATATTCATTAGTATTGGAGACATGCTCTAGCTGTGGTACCAAATACGTAATAATGAACCGACATTATGACGCCTCTAAATTGATAAATTTGGTAAAAATTCGATAGATTGTTATAGATATACCAGCAATGAGACGAATTGAAACGATTTTCAGGCTCCTATATTCATTAGTATTGGAGACATGCTCTAGCTGTGGTACCAAATACGTAATAATGAACCGACATTATGACGCCTCTAAATTGATAAATTTGGTAAAAATTCGATAGATTGTTATAGATATACCAGCAATGAGACGAATTGAAACGATTTTCAGGCTCCTATATTCATTAGTATTGGAGACATGCTCTAGCTGTGGTACCAAATACGTAATAATGAACCGACATTATGACGCCTCTAAATTGATAAATTTGGTAAAAATTCGATAGATTGTTATAGATATACCAGCAATGAGACGAATTGAAACGATTTTCAGGCTCCTATATTCATTAGTATTGGAGACATGCTCTAGCTGTGGTACCAAATACGTAATAATGAACCGACATTATGACGCCTCTAAATTGATAAATTTGGTAAAAATTCGATAGATTGTTATAGATATACCAGCAATGAGACGAATTGAAACGATTTTCAGGCTCCTATATTCATTAGTATTGGAGACATGCTCTAGCTGTGGTACCAAATACGTAATAATGAACCGACATTATGACGCCTCTAAATTGATAAATTTGGTAAAAATTCGATAGATTGTTATAGATATACCAGCAATGAGACGAATTGAAACGATTTTCAGGCTCCTATATTCATTAGTATTGGAGACATGCTCTAGCTGTGGTACCAAATACGTAATAATGAACCGACATTATGACGCCTCTAAATTGATAAATTTGGTAAAAATTCGATAGATTGTTATAGATATACCAGCAATGAGACGAATTGAAACGATTTTCAGGCTCCTATATTCATTAGTATTGGAGACATGCTCTAGCTGTGGTACCAAATACGTAATAATGAACCGACATTATGACGCCTCTAAATTGATAAATTTGGTAAAAATTCGATAGATTGTTATAGATATACCAGCAATGAGACGAATTGAAACGATTTTCAGGCTCCTATATTCATTAGTATTGGAGACATGCTCTAGCTGTGGTACCAAATACGTAATAATGAACCGACATTATGACGCCTCTAAATTGATAAATTTGGTAAAAATTCGATAGATTGTTATAGATATACCAGCAATGAGACGAATTGAAACGATTTTCAGGCTCCTATATTCATTAGTATTGGAGACATGCTCTAGCTGTGGTACCAAATACGTAATAATGAACCGACATTATGACGCCTCTAAATTGATAAATTTGGTAAAAATTCGATAGATTGTTATAGATATACCAGCAATGAGACGAATTGAAACGATTTTCAGGCTCCTATATTCATTAGTATTGGAGACATGCTCTAGCTGTGGTACCAAATACGTAATAATGAACCGACATTATGACGCCTCTAAATTCATAAATTTGGTAAAAATTCGATAGATTGTTATAGATATACCAGCAATGAGACGAATTGAAACGATTTTCAGGCTCCTATATTCATTAGTATTGGAGACATGCTCTAGCTGTGGTACCAAATACGTAATAATGAACCGACATTATGACGCCTCTAAATTGATAAATTTGGTAAAAATTCGATAGATTGTTATAGATATACCAGCAATGAGACGAATTGAAACGATTTTCAGGCTCCTATATTCATTAGTATTGGAGACATGCTCTAGCTGTGGTACCAAATACGTAATAATGAACCGACATTATGACGCCTCTAAATTGATAAATTTGGTAAAAATTCGATAGATTGTTATAGATATACCAGCAATGAGACGAATTGAAACGATTTTCAGGCTCCTATATTCATTAGTATTGGAGACATGCTCTAGCTGTGGTACCAAATACGTAATAATGAACCGACATTATGACGCCTCTAAATTGATAAATTTGGTAAAAATTCGATAGATTGTTATAGATATACCAGCAATGAGACGAATTGAAACGATTTTCAGGCTCCTATATTCATTAGTATTGGAGACATGCTCTAGCTGTGGTACCAAATACGTAATAATGAACCGACATTATGACGCCTCTAAATTGATAAATTTGGTAAAAATTCGATAGATTGTTATAGATATACCAGCAATGAGACGAATTGAAACGATTTTCAGGCTCCTATATTCATTAGTATTGGAGACATGCTCTAGCTGTGGTACCAAATACGTAATAATGAACCGACATTATGACGCCTCTAAATTGATAAATTTGGTAAAAATTCGATAGATTGTTATAGATATACCAGCAATGAGACGAATTGAAACGATTTTCAGGCTCCTATATTCATTAGTATTGGAGACATGCTCTAGCTGTGGTACCAAATACGTAATAATGAACCGACATTATGACGCCTCTAAATTGATAAATTTGGTAAAAATTCGATAGATTGTTATAGATATACCAGCAATGAGACGAATTGAAACGATTTTCAGGCTCCTATATTCATTAGTATTGGAGACATGCTCTAGCTGTGGTACCAAATACGTAATAATGAACCGACATTATGACGCCTCTAAATTGATAAATTTGGTAAAAATTCGATAGATTGTTATAGATATACCAGCAATGAGACGAATTGAAACGATTTTCAGGCTCCTATATTCATTAGTATTGGAGACATGCTCTAGCTGTGGTACCAAATACGTAATAATGAACCGACATTATGACGCCTCTAAATTGATAAATTTGGTAAAAATTCGATAGATTGTTATAGATATACCAGCAATGAGACGAATTGAAACGATTTTCAGGCTCCTATATTCATTAGTATTGGAGACATGCTCTAGCTGTGGTACCAAATACGTAATAATGAACCGACATTATGACGCCTCTAAATTGATAAATTTGGTAAAAATTCGATAGATTGTTATAGATATACCAGCAATGAGACGAATTGAAACGATTTTCAGGCTCCTATATTCATTAGTATTGGAGACATGCTCTAGCTGTGGTACCAAATACGTAATAATGAACCGACATTATGACGCCTCTAAATTGATAAATTTGGTAAAAATTCGATAGATTGTTATAGATATACCAGCAATGAGACGAATTGAAACGATTTTCAGGCTCCTATATTCATTAGTATTGGAGACATGCTCTAGCTGTGGTACCAAATACGTAATAATGAACCGACATTATGACGCCTCTAAATTGATAAATTTGGTAAAAATTCGATAGATTGTTATAGATATACCAGCAATGAGACGAATTGAAACGATTTTCAGGCTCCTATATTCATTAGTATTGGAGACATGCTCTAGCTGTGGTACCAAATACGTAATAATGAACCGACATTATGACGCCTCTAAATTGATAAATTTGGTAAAAATTCGATAGATTGTTATAGATATACCAGCAATGAGACGAATTGAAACGATTTTCAGGCTCCTATATTCATTAGTATTGGAGACATGCTCTAGCTGTGGTACCAAATACGTAATAATGAACCGACATTATGACGCCTCTAAATTGATAAATTTGGTAAAAATTCGATAGATTGTTATAGATATACCAGCAATGAGACGAATTGAAACGATTTTCAGGCTCCTATATTCATTAGTATTGGAGACATGCTCTAGCTGTGGTACCAAATACGTAATAATGAACCGACATTATGACGCCTCTAAATTCATAAATTTGGTAAAAATTCGATAGATTGTTATAGATATACCAGCAATGAGACGAATTGAAACGATTTTCAGGCTCCTATATTCATTAGTATTGGAGACATGCTCTAGCTGTGGTACCAAATACGTAATAATGAACCGACATTATGACGCCTCTAAATTGATAAATTTGGTAAAAATTCGATAGATTGTTATAGATATACCAGCAATGAGACGAATTGAAACGATTTTCAGGCTCCTATATTCATTAGTATTGGAGACATGCTCTAGCTGTGGTACCAAATACGTAATAATGAACCGACATTATGACGCCTCTAAATTGATAAATTTGGTAAAAATTCGATAGATTGTTATAGATATACCAGCAATGAGACGAATTGAAACGATTTTCAGGCTCCTATATTCATTAGTATTGGAGACATGCTCTAGCTGTGGTACCAATACGTAATAATGAACCGACATTATGACGCCTCTAAATTGATAAATTTGGTAAAAATTCGATAGATTGTTATAGATATACCAGCAATGAGACGAATTGAAACGATTTTCAGGCTCCTATATTCATTAGTATTGGAGACATGCTCTAGCTGTGGTACCAAATACGTAATAATGAACCGACATTATGACGCCTCTAAATTGATAAATTTGGTAAAAATTCGATAGATTGTTATAGATATACCAGCAATGAGACGAATTGAAACGATTTTCAGGCTCCTATATTCATTAGTATTGGAGACATGCTCTAGCTGTGGTACCAAATACGTAATAATGAACCGACATTATGACGCCTCTAAATTGATAAATTTGGTAAAAATTCGATAGATTGTTATAGATATACCAGCAATGAGACGAATTGAAACGATTTTCAGGCTCCTATATTCATTAGTATTGGAGACATGCTCTAGCTGTGGTACCAAATACGTAATAATGAACCGACATTATGACGCCTCTAAATTGATAAATTTGGTAAAAATTCGATAGATTGTTATAGATATACCAGCAATGAGACGAATTGAAACGATTTTCAGGCTCCTATATTCATTAGTATTGGAGACATGCTCTAGCTGTGGTACCAAATACGTAATAATGAACCGACATTATGACGCCTCTAAATTGATAAATTTGGTAAAAATTCGATAGATTGTTATAGATATACCAGCAATGAGACGAATTGAAACGATTTTCAGGCTCCTATATTCATTAGTATTGGAGACATGCTCTAGCTGTGGTACCAAATACGTACTAATGAACCACATTATGACGCCTCTAAATTGATAAATTTGGTAAAAATTCGATAGATTGTTATAGATATACCAGCAATGAGACGAATTGAAACGATTTTCAGGCTCCTATATTCATTAGTATTGGAGACATGCTCTAGCTGTGGTACCAAATACGTAATAATGAACCGACATTATGACGCCTCTAAATTGATAAATTTGGTAAAAATTCGATAGATTGTTATAGATATACCAGCAATGAGACGAATTGAAACGATTTTCAGGCTCCTATATTCATTAGTATTGGAGACATGCTCTAGCTGTGGTACCAAATACGTAATAATGAACCGACATTATGACGCCTCTAAATTGATAAATTTGGTAAAAATTCGATAGATTGTTATAGATATACCAGCAATGAGACGAATTGAAACGATTTTCAGGCTCCTATATTCATTAGTATTGGAGACATGCTCTAGCTGTGGTACCTAATAGGTACTAATGAACCAGCATTATGACGCCTCTAAATTGATAAATTTGGTAAAAATTCGATAGATTGTTATAGATATACCAGCAATGAGACGAATTGAAACGATTTTCAGGCTCCTATATTCATTAGTATTGGAGACATGCTCTAGCTGTGGTACCAAATACGTAATAATGAACCGACATTATGACGCCTCTAAATTGATAAATTTGGTAAAAATTCGATAGATTGTTATAGATATACCAGCAATGAGACGAATTGAAACGATTTTCAGGCTCCTATATTCATTAGTATTGGAGACATGCTCTAGCTGTGGTACCAAATACGTAATAATGAACCGACATTATGACGCCTCTAAATTGATAAATTTGGAAAAATTCGATAGATTGTTATAGATATACCAGCAATGAGACGAATTGAAACGATTTTCAGGCTCCTATATTCATTAGTATTGGAGACATGCTCTAGCTGTGGTACCAAATACGTAATAATGAACCGACATTATGACGCCTCTAAATTGATAAATTTGGTAAAAATTCGATAGATTGTTATAGATATACCAGCAATGAGACGAATTGAAACGATTTTCAGGCTCCTATATTCATTAGTATTGGAGACATGCTCTAGCTGTGGTACCAAATACGTAATAATGAACCGACATTATGACGCCTCTAAATTGATAAATTTGGTAAAAATTCGATAGATTGTTATAGATATACCAGCAATGAGACGAATTGAAACGATTTTCAGGCTCCTATATTCATTAGTATTGGAGACATGCTCTAGCTGTGGTACCAAATAGGTAATAATGAACCGACATTATGACGCCTCTAAATTGATAAATTTGGTAAAAATTCGATAGATTGTTATAGATATACCAGCAATGAGACGAATTGAAACGATTTTCAGGCTCCTATATTCATTAGTATTGGAGACATGCTCTAGCTGTGGTACCAAATACGTAATAATGAACCGACATTATGACGCCTCTAAATTGATAAATTTGGTAAAAATTCGATAGATTGTTATAGATATACCAGCAATGAGACGAATTGAAACGATTTTCAGGCTCCTATATTCATTAGTATTGGAGACATGCTCTAGCTGTGGTACCAAATACGTAATAATGAACCGACATTATGACGCCTCTAAATTGATAAATTTGGTAAAAATTCGATAGATTGTTATAGATATACCAGCAATGAGACGAATTGAAACGATTTTCAGGCTCCTATATTCATTAGTATTGGAGACATGCTCTAGCTGTGGTACCAAATACGTAATAATGAACCGACATTATGACGCCTCTAAATTAATAAATTTGGTAAAAATTCGATAGATTGTTATAGATATACCAGCAATGAGACGAATTGAAACGATTTTCAGGCTCCTATATTCATTAGTATTGGAGACATGCTCTAGCTGTGGTACCAAATACGTAATAATGAACCGACATTATGACGCCTCTAAATTCATAAATTTGGTAAAAATTCGATAGATTGTTATAGATATACCAGCAATGAGACGAATTGAAACGATTTTCAGGCTCCTATATTCATTAGTATTGGAGACATGCTCTAGCTGTGGTACCAAATACGTAATAATGAACCGACATTATGACGCCTCTAAATTGATAAATTTGGTAAAAATTCGATAGATTGTTATAGATATACCAGCAATGAGACGAATTGAAACGATTTTCAGGCTCCTATATTCATTAGTATTGGAGACATGCTCTAGCTGTGGTACCAAATACGTAATAATGAACCGACATTATGACGCCTCTAAATTGATAAATTTGGTAAAAATTCGATAGATTGTTATAGATATACCAGCAATGAGACGAATTGAAACGATTTTCAGGCTCCTATATTCATTAGTATTGGAGACATGCTCTAGCTGTGGTACCAAATACGTAATAATGAACCACATTATGACGCCTCTAAATTCATAAATTTGGTAAAAATTCGATAGATTGTTATAGATATACCAGCAATGAGACGAATTGAAACGATTTTCAGGCTCCTATATTCATTAGTATTGGAGACATGCTCTAGCTGTGGTACCAAATACGTAATAATGAACCGACATTATGACGCCTCTAAATTGATAAATTTGGTAAAAATTCGATAGATTGTTATAGATATACCAGCAATGAGACGAATTGAAACGATTTTCAGGCTCCTATATTCATTAGTATTGGAGACATGCTCTAGCTGTGGTACCAAATACGTAATAATGAACCGACATTATGACGCCTCTAAATTGATAAATTTGGTAAAAATTCGATAGATTGTTATAGATATACCAGCAATGAGACGAATTGAAACGATTTTCAGGCTCCTATATTCATTAGTATTGGAGACATGCTCTAGCTGTGGTACCAAATACGTAATAATGAACCGACATTATGACGCCTCTAAATTGATAAATTTGGTAAAAATTCGATAGATTGTTATAGATATACCAGCAATGAGACGAATTGAAACGATTTTCAGGCTCCTATATTCATTAGTATTGGAGACATGCTCTAGCTGTGGTACCAAATACGTAATAATGAACCGACATTATGACGCCTCTAAATTGATAAATTTGGTAAAAATTCGATAGATTGTTATAGATATACCAGCAATGAGACGAATTGAAACGATTTTCAGGCTCCTATATTCATTAGTATTGGAGACATGCTCTAGCTGTGGTACCAAATACGTAATAATGAACCGACATTATGACGCCTCTAAATTGATAAATTTGGTAAAAATTCGATAGATTGTTATAGATATACCAGCAATGAGACGAATTGAAACGATTTTCAGGCTCCTATATTCATTAGTATTGGAGACATGCTCTAGCTGTGGTACCAAATACGTAATAATGAACCGACATCATGACGCCTCTAAATTCATAAATTTGGTAAAAATTCGATAGATTGTTATAGATATACCAGCAATGAGACGAATTGAAACGATTTTCAGGCTCCTATATTCATTAGTATTGGAGACATGCTCTAGCTGTGGTACCAAATACGTAATAATGAACCGACATTATGACGCCTCTAAATTGATAAATTTGGTAAAAATTCGATAGATTGTTATAGATATACCAGCAATGAGACGAATTGAAACGATTTTCAGGCTCCTATATTCATTAGTATTGGAGACATGCTCTAGCTGTGGTACCAAATACGTAATAATGAACCGACATTATGACGCCTCTAAATTGATAAATTTGGTAAAAATTCGATAGATTGTTATAGATATACCAGCAATGAGACGAATTGAAACGATTTTCAGGCTCCTATATTCATTAGTATTGGAGACATGCTCTAGCTGTGGTACCAAATACGTAATAATGAACCGACATTATGACGCCTCTAAATTCATAAATTTGGTAAAAATTCGATAGATTGTTATAGATATACCAGCAATGAGACGAATTGAAACGATTTTCAGGCTCCTATATTCATTAGTATTGGAGACATGCTCTAGCTGTGGTACCAAATACGTAATAATGAACCGACATTATGACGCCTCTAAATTCATAAATTTGGTAAAAATTCGATAGATTGTTATAGATATACCAGCAATGAGACGAATTGAAACGATTTTCAGGCTCCTATATTCATTAGTATTGGAGACATGCTCTAGCTGTGGTACCAAATACGTAATAATGAACCGACATTATGACGCCTCTAAATTGATAAATTTGGTAAAAATTCGATAGATTGTTATAGATATACCAGCAATGAGACGAATTGAAACGATTTTCAGGCTCCTATATTCATTAGTATTGGAGACATGCTCTAGCTGTGGTACCAAATACGTAATAATGAACCGGCATCATTATGGCCTCTAAATTCATAAATTTGGTAAAAATTCGATAGATTGTTATAGATATACCAGCAATGAGACGAATTGAAACGATTTTCAGGCTCCTATATTCATTAGTATTGGAGACATGCTCTAGCTGTGGTACCAAATACGTAATAATGAACCGACATTATGACGCCTCTAAATTGATAAATTTGGTAAAAATTCGATAGATTGTTATAGATATACCAGCAATGAGACGAATTGAAACGATTTCAGGCTCCTATATTCATTAGTATTGGAGACATGCTCTAGCTGTGGTACCAAATACGTAATAATGAACCGACATTATGACGCCTCTAAATTGATAAATTTGGTAAAAATTCGATAGATTGTTATAGATATACCAGCAATGAGACGAATTGAAACGATTTTCAGGCTCCTATATTCATTAGTATTGGAGACATGCTCTAGCTGTGGTACCAAATACGTAATAATGAACCGACATTATGACGCCTCTAAATTGATAAATTTGGTAAAAATTCGATAGATTGTTATAGATATACCAGCAATGAGACGAATTGAAACGATTTTCAGGCTCCTATATTCATTAGTATTGGAGACATGCTCTAGCTGTGGTACCAAATACGTAATAATGAACCGACATTATGACGCCTCTAAATTGATAAATTTGGTAAAAATTCGATAGATTGTTATAGATATACCAGCAATGAGACGAATTGAAACGATTTTCAGGCTCCTATATTCATTAGTATTGGAGACATGCTCTAGCTGTGGTACCAAATACGTAATAATGAACCGACATTATGACGCCTCTAAATTGATAAATTTGGTAAAAATTCGATAGATTGTTATAGATATACCAGCAATGAGACGAATTGAAACGATTTTCAGGCTCCTATATTCATTAGTATTGGAGACATGCTCTAGCTGTGGTACCAAATACGTAATAATGAACCGACATTATGACGCCTCTAAATTGATAAATTTGGTAAAAATTCGATAGATTGTTATAGATATACCAGCAATGAGACGAATTGAAACGATTTTCAGGCTCCTATATTCATTAGTATTGGAGACATGCTCTAGCTGTGGTACCAAATACGTAATAATGAACCGACATTATGACGCCTCTAAATTGATAAATTTGGTAAAAATTCGATAGATTGTTATAGATATACCAGCAATGAGACGAATTGAAACGATTTTCAGGCTCCTATATTCATTAGTATTGGAGACATGCTCTAGCTGTGGTACCAAATAGTACTAATGAACCAGCATTATGACGCCTCTAAATTCATAAATTTGGTAAAAATTCGATAGATTGTTATAGATATACCAGCAATGAGACGAATTGAAACGATTTTCAGGCTCCTATATTCATTAGTATTGGAGACATGCTCTAGCTGTGGTACCTAATAGGTAATAATGAACGACATTATTCGCCTCTAAATGATAAATTTGGTAAAAATTCGATAGATTGTTATAGATATACCAGCAATGAGACGAATTGAAACGATTTTCAGGCTCCTATATTCATTAGTATTGGAGACATGCTCTAGCTGTGGTACCAAATACGTAATAATGAACCGACATTATGACGCCTCTAAATTGATAAATTTGGTAAAAATTCGATAGATTGTTATAGATATACCAGCAATGAGACGAATTGAAACGATTTTCAGGCTCCTATATTCATTAGTATTGGAGACATGCTCTAGCTGTGGTACCAAATACGTAATAATGAACCGACATTATGACGCCTCTAAATTCATAAATTTGGTAAAAATTCGATAGATTGTTATAGATATACCAGCAATGAGACGAATTGAAACGATTTTCAGGCTCCTATATTCATTAGTATTGGAGACATGCTCTAGCTGTGGTACCAAATACGTAATAATGAACCGACATTATGACGCCTCTAAATTCATAAATTTGGTAAAAATTCGATAGATTGTTATAGATATACCAGCAATGAGACGAATTGAAACGATTTTCAGGCTCCTATATTCATTAGTATTGGAGACATGCTCTAGCTGTGGTACCAAATACGTAATAATGAACCGACATTATGACGCCTCTAAATTGATAAATTTGGTAAAAATTCGATAGATTGTTATAGATATACCAGCAATGAGACGAATTGAAACGATTTTCAGGCTCCTATATTCATTAGTATTGGAGACATGCTCTAGCTGTGGTACCAAATACGTAATAATGAACCGACATTATGACGCCTCTAAATTGATAAATTTGGTAAAAATTCGATAGATTGTTATAGATATACCAGCAATGAGACGAATTGAAACGATTTTCAGGCTCCTATATTCATTAGTATTGGAGACATGCTCTAGCTGTGGTACCAAATACGTAATAATGAACCGACATTATGACGCCTCTAAATTCATAAATTTGGTAAAAATTCGATAGATTGTTATAGATATACCAGCAATGAGACGAATTGAAACGATTTTCAGGCTCCTATATTCATTAGTATTGGAGACATGCTCTAGCTGTGGTACCAAATACGTAATAATGAACCGACATTATGACGCCTCTAAATTGATAAATTTGGTAAAAATTCGATAGATTGTTATAGATATACCAGCAATGAGACGAATTGAAACGATTTTCAGGCTCCTATATTCATTAGTATTGGAGACATGCTCTAGCTGTGGTACCAAATACGTAATAATGAACCGACATTATGACGCCTCTAAATTGATAAATTTGGTAAAAATTCGATAGATTGTTATAGATATACCAGCAATGAGACGAATTGAAACGATTTTCAGGCTCCTATATTCATTAGTATTGGAGACATGCTCTAGCTGTGGTACCAAATACGTAATAATGAACCGACATTATGACGCCTCTAAATTCATAAATTTGGTAAAAATTCGATAGATTGTTATAGATATACCAGCAATGAGACGAATTGAAACGATTTTCAGGCTCCTATATTCATTAGTATTGGAGACATGCTCTAGCTGTGGTACCAAATACGTAATAATGAACCACATTATGACGCCTCTAAATTGATAAATTGGTAAAAATTCGATAGATTGTTATAGATATACCAGCAATGAGACGAATTGAAACGATTTTCAGGCTCCTATATTCATTAGTATTGGAGACATGCTCTAGCTGTGGTACCAAATAGGTAATAATGAACCGACATGACGCCTCTAAATTGATAAATTTGGTAAAAATTCGATAGATTGTTATAGATATACCAGCAATGAGACGAATTGAAACGATTTTCAGGCTCCTATATTCATTAGTATTGGAGACATGCTCTAGCTGTGGTACCAAATACGTATAATGAACCACTTATACGCTCTAAATTTAAATTGGTAAAAATTCGATAGATTGTTATAGATATACCAGCAATGAGACGAATTGAAACGATTTTCAGGCTCCTATATTCATTAGTATTGGAGACATGCTCTAGCTGTGGTACCAAATAGGTAATAATGAACCGACATTATGACGCCTCTAAATTGATAAATTTGGTAAAAATTCGATAGATTGTTATAGATATACCAGCAATGAGACGAATTGAAACGATTTTCAGGCTCCTATATCATTAGTATTGGAGACATGCTCTAGCTGTGGTACAAATACGTAATAATGAACCGACATATGACGCCTCTAAATTGATAAATTTGGTAAAAATTCGATAGATTGTTATAGATATACCAGCAATGAGACGAATTGAAACGATTTTCAGGCTCCTATATTCATTAGTATTGGAGACATGCTCTAGCTGTGGTACCAAATACGTAATAATGAACCGACATTATGACGCCTCTAAATTGATAAATTTGGTAAAAATTCGATAGATTGTTATAGATATACCAGCAATGAGACGAATTGAAACGATTTTCAGGCTCCTATATTCATTAGTATTGGAGACATGCTCTAGCTGTGGTACCAAATAGGTAATAATGAACCACATTATGACGCCTCTAAATTGATAAATTTGGTAAAAATTCGATAGATTGTTATAGATATACCAGCAATGAGACGAATTGAAACGATTTTCAGGCTCCTATATTCATTAGTATTGGAGACATGCTCTAGCTGTGGTACCAAATACGTAATAATGAACCGACATTATGACGCCTCTAAATTGATAAATTTGGTAAAAATTCGATAGATTGTTATAGATATACCAGCAATGAGACGAATTGAAACGATTTTCAGGCTCCTATATCATTAGTATTGGAGACATGCTCTAGCTGTGGTACCAATAGGTATAATGAAACAGCATTATGACGCCTCTAAATTCATAAATTGGTAAAAATTCGATAGATTGTTATAGATACCAGCAATGAGACGAATGAAACGATTTTTCCATATTCATTAATTTAGAGGCTTAATGATGCTGCTCATAGTACTGTGGTACCAACTAAATGAACCCAATTATAATAAATTATGAATTGAAAATTGGTTAAAATTCGATAGATTGTTATAGATATACCAGCAATGAGACGAATTGAAACGATTTTCAGGCTCCTATATTCATTAGTATTGGAGACATGCTCTAGCTGTGGTACCAAATACGTATAATGAACCACATTATGACGCCTCTAAATTGATAAATTTGGGTAAAAATTCGATAGATTGTTATAGATATACCAGCAATGAGACGAATTGAAACGATTTTCAGGCTCCTATATTCATTAGTATTGGAGACATGCTCTAGCTGTGGTACCAAATACGTAATAATGAACCGACATTATACGCCTCTAAATTGATAAATTTGGTAAAAATTCGATAGATTGTTATAGATATACCAGCAATGAGACGAATTGAAACGATTTTCAGGCTCCTATATTCATTAGTATTGGAGACATGCTCTAGCTGTGGTACCAAATACGTAATAATGAACCGACATTATGACGCCTCTAAATTGATAAATTTGGTAAAAATTCGATAGATTGTTATAGATATACCAGCAATGAGACGAATTGAAACGATTTTCAGGCTCCTAATCATTAGTATTGGAGACATGCTCTAGCTGTGTGGTACCAAATATAATAATGAACCAGCATTTGACGCCTCTAAATTGATAAATTTGGTAAAAATTCGATAGATTGTTATAGATATACCAGCAATGAGACGAATTGAAACGATTTTCAGGCTCCTATATTCATTAGTATTGGAGACATGCTCTAGCTGTGGTACCAAATACGTAATAATGAACCGACATTATGACGCCTCTAAATTGATAAATTTGGTAAAAATTCGATAGATTGTTATAGATACCAGCAATGAGACGAATTGAAACGATTTTCAGGCTCCTATATTCATTAGTATTGGAGACATGCTCTAGCTGTGGTACCTAATAGGTAATAAT
Organism: Apolygus lucorum; assembly: GCA_009739505.2. Classification (NCBI taxonomy): domain Eukaryota; kingdom Metazoa; phylum Arthropoda; class Insecta; order Hemiptera; family Miridae; genus Apolygus; species Apolygus lucorum. The sequence goes on from WIXP02000024.1 coordinate 64,132, forward strand.
GAACCAGCATCATTACGCCTCTAAATTGATAAATTTGGTAAAAATTCGATAGATTGTTATAGATACCAGCAATGAGACGAATTGAAACGATTTTCAGGCTCCTATATTTTAGTAGGAGACATGCTCATTGTGGTAGTCCAATACGTAATAGCTGACATCATTAAGGCTAAATCATGAAATTTTGTTTAAAAATTCGATAGATTGTTATAAATATACCGCAATGAGACGAACGAAACGATTTCCGATCCTATAGACATTAGTTTTGGGAGACATGCTCTAGCGGTACCAAATACGTACTAATAATGAACCGACATGACGCTTAAATGATCATTAAAAAATTCGATAGATTGTTATAGATATACCAGCAATGAGACGAATTGAAACGATTTTCAGGCTCCTATATTCATTAGTATTGGAGACATGCTCTAGCTGTGGTACCAAATACGTAATAATGAACCGACATTATGACGCCTCTAAATTGATAAATTTGGTAAAAATTCGATAGATTGTTATAGATATACCAGCAATGAGACGAATTGAAACGATTTTCAGGCTCCTATATTCATTAGTATTGGAGACATGCTCTAGCTGTGGTACCAAATACGTAATAATGAACCGACATTATGACGCCTCTAAATTGATAAATTTGGTAAAAATTCGATAGATTGTTATAGATATACCAGCAATGAGACGAATTGAAACGATTTTCAGGCTCCTATATTCATTAGTATTGGAGACATGCTCTAGCTGTGGTACTAATACGTAATAATGAACCAGCATATGACGCCTCTAAATTCATAAATTTGGTAAAAATTCGATAGATTGTTATAGATATACCAGCAATGAGACGAATTGAAACGATTTTCAGGCTCCTATATTCATTAGTATTGGAGACATGCTCTAGCTGTGGTACCAAATACGTAATAATGAACCGACATTATGACGCCTCTAAATTGATAAATTTGGTAAAAAATTCGATAGATGTTATAGATATACCAGCAATGAGACGAATTGAAACGATTTTTCAGGACTTCTTACATTCATTAAGTATTGGAGACATGCTCTAGCGTGATGGTCCTAATACGTACTAATTAACCGACATTATGACGCCTCTAATTCATAATTTTGGTAAAAATTCGCTTAGATTGTTAAGATATACCAGGACAATGAGACGAATTGAAAAGATTTTCAGGCCTCCTATATTCATAGTATTGGAGGACCTAGGCTCTAGCCTGTGGTAACCCTAAATACGTAATAATGAACCGACCTTTATGACGGCCTCTAAATTTATTAAATTGTAAAATAAAATTCGATAGATTGTTATCGATATACCAGCAATGAGACGAATTGCAAACGATTGTCAGGCTCCTATATTCATTAGTATTGGAGAACATGCTCTAGCTGTGGTACTCAAATACGTAATAATGAACCGGACATATTGAGCCTCTAAAATTCATCAATTTGGTAAAAATTCGATAGATTGTTATAGATATACCAGCAATGAGACGAATTGAAACGATTTTCAGGCTCCTATATTCATTAGTATTGGAGACATGCTTAGCTGTGGTACCAATACGTAATAATGAACCGACATTATGGACGCCTCTAAATTGATAAATTTGGTTAAAAATTCGATAGATTGTTATAGATATACCAGCAATGAGACGAATTGAAAACGATTTTCAGGCTCCTATATTCATTAGTATTGGAAGACATGCTCTAGCGTTGTGGTACCAAATACGTAATAATGAACCGACATTATGACGCCTCTAAATTGATAAATTTGGTAAAATTCGATAGATTGTTATAGATATACCAGCAATGAGACGAATTGAAACGATTTCAGGCTCCTATATTCATAGTATTGGAGACATGCTCTAGCTGTGGTACCAAATACGTAATAATGAACCGACATTATGGACGCCTCTAAATTGATAAATTTGGTAAAATTCGATAGATTGTTATAGATATACCAGCAATGAGACGAATTTGAAACGATTTTCAGGCTCCTATATTCATTAGTATTGGAGACATGCTCTAGCTGTGGCTACCAAATACGTAATAATGAACCGACATTCATTACGCCTCTAAATTCATAAATTTGGTAAAAATTCGATAGATTGTTATAGATATACCAGCAATGAGACGAATTGAAACGATTTTCAGGCTCCTATATCATTAGTATTGGAGGACATGCTCTAGCTGTGGTACCAAATACGTACTAATGAACCGACATTATGACGCCTCTAAATTCATAAATTTGGTAAAAATTCGATAGATTGTTATAGATATACCAGCAATGAGACGAATTGAAACGATTTTCAGGCTCCTATATTCATTAGTATTGGAGACATGCTCTAGCTGTGGTACCAAATACGTAATAATGAACCGACATTATGACGCCTCTAAATTGATAAATTTGGTAAAAATTCGATAGATTGTTATAGATATACCAGCAATGAGACGAATTGAAACGATTTTCAGGCTCCTATATTCATTAGTATTGGAGACATGCTCTAGCTGTGGTACCAAATACGTAATAATGAACCGACATTATGACGCCTCTAAATTCATAAATTTGGTAAAAATTCGATAGATTGTTATAGATATACCAGCAATGAGACGAATTGAAACGATTTTCAGGCTCCTATATTCATTAGTATTGGAGACATGCTCTAGCTGTGGTACCAAATACGTAATAATGAACCGACATTATGACGCCTCTAAATTGATAAATTTGGTAAAAATTCGATAGATTGTTATAGATATACCAGCAATGAGACGAATTGAAACGATTTTCAGGCTCCTATATTCATTAGTATTGGAGACATGCTCTAGCTGTGGTACCAAATACGTAATAATGAACCGACATTATGACGCCTCTAAATTGATAAATTTGGTAAAAATTCGATAGATTGTTATAGATATACCAGCAATGAGACGAATTGAAACGATTTTCAGGCTCCTATATTCATTAGTATTGGAGACATGCTCTAGCTGTGGTACCAAATACGTAATAATGAACCGACATTATGACGCCTCTAAATTGATAAATTTGGTAAAAATTCGATAGATTGTTATAGATATACCAGCAATGAGACGAATTGAAACGATTTTCAGGCTCCTACTATTCATTAGTATTGGAGACATGCTCTAGCTGTGGTACCAAATACGTACTAATGAACCGACATTATGACGCCTCTAAATTCGATAAATTTGGTAAAATTCGATAGATTGTTATAGATATACCAGCAATGAGACGAATTGAAACGATTTTCAGGCTCCTATATTCATTAGTATTGGAGACATGCTCTAGCTGTGGTACAAATACGTAATAATGAACCGACATTATGACGCCTCTAAATTGATAAATTTGGTAAAAATTCGATAGATTGTTATAGATATACCAGCAATGAGACGAATTGAAACGATTTTCAGGCTCCTATATTCATTAGTATTGGAGACATGCTCTAGCTGTGGTACCAAATACGTAATAATGAACCGACATTATGACGCCTCTAAATTGCATAAATTTGGTAAAATTCGATAGATTGTTATAGATATACCAGCAATGAGACGAATTGAAACGATTTTCAGGCTCCTATATTCATTAGTATTGGAGACATGCTCTAGCTGTGGTACCAAATACGTAATAATGAACCGACATTATGACGCCTCTAAATTGATAAATTTGGTAAAAATTCGATAGATTGTTATAGATATACCAGCAATGAGACGAATTGAACGATTTTTCAGGCTCCTATATTCATTAGTATTGGAGACATGCTCTAGCTGTGGTACATAATAGGTACTAATGAAACCAGCACATTACGCCTCTAAATTCATAAATTTGGTAAAAATCGATAGATTGTTATAGATATACCCAGCATGAGACGAATTGAAA
>WIXP02000025.1:0-45955 GCA_009739505.2 Apolygus lucorum
GCTGTGGTACCTAATAGGTACAATGACCAGCATTATTACGCCTCTAAATTCATCAATTTGGTAAAAATTCGATAGATTTTATAGATATACCAGCATGAGACGAATGAAACGATTTTCAGGCTCTATATTCATTTAGTATTGGAGACATGCTCTAGCTGTGGTACCAATACGTAATAATGAACCGACATTATTACGCCTCTAAATTCATAAATTTGGTAAAAATTCGATAGATTGTTATAGATATACCAGCAATGAGACGAATTGAAACGATTTTCAGGCTCCTATATTCATTAGTATTGGAGACATGCTCTAGCTGTGGTACCAAATACGTAATAATGAACCGACATTATGACGCCTCTAAATTCATAAATTTGGTAAAAATTCGATAGATTGTTATAGATATACCAGCAATGAGACGAATTGAAACGATTTTCAGGCTCCTATATTCATTAGTATTGGAGACATGCTCTAGCTGTGGTACCAAATACGGTACTAATGAACCAGCATCATTACGCCTCTAAATTGATAAATTTGGTAAAAATTCGATAGATTGTTATAGATATACCAGCAATGAGACGAATTGAAACGATTTTCAGGCTCCTATATTCATTAGTATTGGAGACATGCTCTAGCTGTGGTACCTAATACGGTAATAATGAACCGACATTATGACGCCTCTAAATTCATAAATTTGGTAAAAATTCGATAGATTGTTATAGATATACCAGCAATGAGACGAATTGAAACGATTTTCAGGCTCCTATATTCATTAGTATTGGAGACATGCTCTAGCTGTGGTACCAAATACGTAATAATGAACCGACATTATGACGCCTCTAAATTGATAAATTTGGTAAAAATTCGATAGATTGTTATAGATATACCAGCAATGAGACGAATTGAAACGATTTTCAGGCTCCTATATTCATTAGTATTGGAGACATGCTCTAGCTGTGGTACCTAATAGGTACTAATGAACCAGCATCATTACGCCTCTAAATTCATAAATTTGGTAAAAATTCGATAGATTGTTATAGATATACCAGCAATGAGACGAATTGAAACGATTTTCAGGCTCCTATATTCATTAGTATTGGAGACATGCTCTAGCTGTGGTACCAAATACGTAATAATGAACCGACATTATGACGCCTCTAAATTCGATAAATTTGGTAAAAATTCGATAGATTGTTATAGATATACCAGCAATGAGACGAATTGAAACGATTTTCAGGCTCCTATATTCATTAGTATTGGAGACATGCTCTAGCTGTGGTACCAATACGTAATAATGAACCGACATTATGACGCCTCTAAATTGATAAATTTGGTAAAAATTCGATAGATTGTTATAGATATACCAGCAATGAGACGAATTGAAACGATTTTCAGGCTCCTATATTCATTAGTATTGGAGACATGCTCTAGCTGTGGTACCAAATACGTAATAATGAACCGACATTATGACGCCTCTAAATTGATAAATTTGGTAAAAATTCGATAGATTGTTATAGATATACCAGCAATGAGACGAATTGAAACGATTTTCAGGCTCCTATATTCATTAGTATTGGAGACATGCTCTAGCTGTGGTACCAAATACGTAATAATGAACCAGACATTATGACGCCTCTAAATTCATAAATTTGGTAAAAATTCGATAGATTGTTATAGATATACCAGCAATGAGACGAATTGAAACGATTTTCAGGCTCCTATATTCATTAGTATTGGAGACATGCTCTAGCTGTGGTACCTAATAGGTACTAATGAACCAGCATCATGACGCCTCTAAATTCATAAATTTGGTAAAAATTCGATAGATTGTTATAGATATACCAGCAATGAGACGAATTGAAACGATTTTCAGGCTCCTATATTCATTAGTATTGGAGACATGCTCTAGCTGTGGTACCAAATACGTAATAATGAACCGACATTATGACGCCTCTAAATTGATAAATTTGGTAAAAATTCGATAGATTGTTATAGATATACCAGCAATGAGACGAATTGAAACGATTTTCAGGCTCCTATATTCATTAGTATTGGAGACATGCTCTAGCTGTGGTACCTAATAGGTACTAATGAACCAGCATCATTACGCCTCTAAATTGCATAAATTTGGTAAAAATTCGATAGATTGTTATAGATATACCAGCAATGAGACGAATTGAAACGATTTTCAGGCTCCTATATTCATTAGTATTGGAGACATGCTCTAGCTGTGGTACCTAATACGTACTAATGAACCAGACATTATGACGCCTCTAAATTCATAAATTTGGTAAAAATTCGATAGATTGTTATAGATATACCAGCAATGAGACGAATTGAAACGATTTTCAGGCTCCTATATTCATTAGTATTGGAGACATGCTCTAGCTGTGGTACCAAATACGTAATAATGAACCGACATTATGACGCCTCTAAATTGATAAATTTGGTAAAAATTCGATAGATTGTTATAGATATACCAGCAATGAGACGAATTGAAACGATTTTCAGGCTCCTATATTCATTAGTATTGGAGACATGCTCTAGCTGTGGTACCTAATAGGTACTAATGAACCAGCATCATTACGCCTCTAAATTGATAAATTTGGTAAAAATTCGATAGATTGTTATAGATATACCAGCAATGAGACGAATTGAAACGATTTTCAGGCTCCTATATTCATTAGTATTGGAGACATGCTCTAGCTGTGGTACCTAATACGGTACTAATGAACCAGCATCATTACGCCTCTAAATTCATAAATTTGGTAAAAATTCGATAGATTGTTATAGATATACCAGCAATGAGACGAATTGAAACGATTTTCAGGCTCCTATATTCATTAGTATTGGAGACATGCTCTAGCTGTGGTACCAATACGTAATAATGAACCGACATTATGACGCCTCTAAATTGATAAATTTGGTAAAAATTCGATAGATTGTTATAGATATACCAGCAATGAGACGAATTGAAACGATTTTCAGGCTCCTATATTCATTAGTATTGGAGACATGCTCTAGCTGTGGTACCTAATACGTAATAATGAACCGACATTATGACGCCTCTAAATTGATAAATTTGGTAAAAATTCGATAGATTGTTATAGATATACCAGCAATGAGACGAATTGAAACGATTTTCAGGCTCCTATATTCATTAGTATTGGAGACATGCTCTAGCTGTGGTACCAAATACGTAATAATGAACCGACATTATGACGCCTCTAAATTCATAAATTTGGTAAAAATTCGATAGATTGTTATAGATATACCAGCAATGAGACGAATTGAAACGATTTTCAGGCTCCTATATTCATTAGTATTGGAGACATGCTCTAGCTGTGGTACCTAATACGGTAATAATGAACCAGACATTATTACGCCTCTAAATTCATAAATTTGGTAAAAATTCGATAGATTGTTATAGATATACCAGCAATGAGACGAATTGAAACGATTTTCAGGCTCCTATATTCATTAGTATTGGAGACATGCTCTAGCTGTGGTACCAAATACGTAATAATGAACCGACATTATGACGCCTCTAAATTGATAAATTTGGTAAAAATTCGATAGATTGTTATAGATATACCAGCAATGAGACGAATTGAAACGATTTTCAGGCTCCTATATTCATTAGTATTGGAGACATGCTCTAGCTGTGGTACCTAATAGGTACTAATGAACCAGCATCATTACGCCTCTAAATTGATAAATTTGGTAAAAATTCGATAGATTGTTATAGATATACCAGCAATGAGACGAATTGAAACGATTTTCAGGCTCCTATATTCATTAGTATTGGAGACATGCTCTAGCTGTGGTACCAAATACGTAATAATGAACCGACATTATGACGCCTCTAAATTCATAAATTTGGTAAAAATTCGATAGATTGTTATAGATATACCAGCAATGAGACGAATTGAAACGATTTTCAGGCTCCTATATTCATTAGTATTGGAGACATGCTCTAGCTGTGGTACCAAATACGTAATAATGAACCGACATTATGACGCCTCTAAATTGATAAATTTGGTAAAAATTCGATAGATTGTTATAGATATACCAGCAATGAGACGAATTGAAACGATTTTCAGGCTCCTATATTCATTAGTATTGGAGACATGCTCTAGCTGTGGTACCAAATACGTAATAATGAACCGACATTATGACGCCTCTAAATTGATAAATTTGGTAAAAATTCGATAGATTGTTATAGATATACCAGCAATGAGACGAATTGAAACGATTTTCAGGCTCCTATATTCATTAGTATTGGAGACATGCTCTAGCTGTGGTACCTAATAGGTACTAATGAACCAGCATCATTACGCCTCTAAATTCATAAATTTGGTAAAAATTCGATAGATTGTTATAGATATACCAGCAATGAGACGAATTGAAACGATTTTCAGGCTCCTATATTCATTAGTATTGGAGACATGCTCTAGCTGTGGTACCAAATACGTAATAATGAACCGACATTATGACGCCTCTAAATTGATAAATTTGGTAAAAATTCGATAGATTGTTATAGATATACCAGCAATGAGACGAATTGAAACGATTTTCAGGCTCCTATATTCATTAGTATTGGAGACATGCTCTAGCTGTGGTACCAATACGTAATAATGAACCGACATTATGACGCCTCTAAATTGATAAATTTGGTAAAAATTCGATAGATTGTTATAGATATACCAGCAATGAGACGAATTGAAACGATTTTCAGGCTCCTATATTCATTAGTATTGGAGACATGCTCTAGCTGTGGTACCTAATAGGTACTAATGAACCAGCATCATTACGCCTCTAAATTCATAAATTTGGTAAAAATTCGATACATTGTTATAGATATACCAGCAATGAGACGAATTGAAACGATTTTCAGGCTACTATATTCATTAGTATTGGAGACATGCTCTAGCTGTGGTACCAAATACGTAATAATGAACCGACATTATGACGCCTCTAAATTGATATATTTGGTAAAAATTCGATAGATTGTTATAGATATACCAGCAATGAGACGAATTGAAATGATCTTCAGGCTCCTATATTCATTAGTATTGGAGACATGCTCTAGCTGTGGTACCAAATACGTAATAATGAACCGACATTATGACGCCTCTAAATTGATAAATTTGGTAAAAATTCGATAGATTGTTATAGGTATACCAGCAATGAGACGAATTGAAACGATTATTAGGCTCCTACATTCATTAGTATTGGAGACATGCTCTAGCTGTGGTATCTAATAGGTACTAATGAACCAGCATCATTACGCCTCTAAATTCATAAATTTGGTAAATATTCGATAGATTGTTATGGATATACCAGCAATGAGACGAATTGAAACGATTTTCAGGCTCCTATTGTGAGTCTCCACTCACTGGGGAACCTTTCCAGTGAAGAGACTGGGTTAATTCGTTAACTCCCTTCCGATCCGAATTTGTCATAGCCACCCGCGGCGATGATTGTCAGATTCGGATCCGTGGTCAGCTCGGAAGGTGACGTCACCCCCCCCCCTCAACATGAAGACGCCGTCTCCAGCCAGAGCGTCCCTCCCTCGGCGGGGGGAGCCAATCAGAAGTCTCCACCTGGCAGGCGCCCGTCCGTCGAGGGAGCGGAGGGGGACCATCCAGAACAAAACCAACGAGCAGCCCCCTCCACAGGCAGACCCCCCTTGATATTCAGTAAAAGTCATTGAGAGCCCTGCTGCCCGTGAACTTGAACCTGCTAGAGTCAAACCGCCCCCTTAAATACTTTCACAACGCTTTTTCGTAAGATCCCTGACCATCGAAATTGCCGTCTCGCGCCGAATTGATCTGGAGGAAGAACACTTGAATTCCCTGGACGTCCGTCGCCACAACCACCACAACCGCCACATCACACCTGGAAGGATACCTCAGGGCCCTGACACGTGTGAGTGAAAACTATAACTTACCTTCTAACCATTGGCCAATGCAGTTAGGACAGTGCGTAGAAGTAATTCTGAAACATTTGGACAAAAGTCGTAATATTGAAAGTTGTAACTTAATGCTAAATTCGTACCTGCAACACAAAGTTAACCTATACTTACCATACTCACCTTTGTTGAAAACCTGGAACGTTGAACTGATATACTCTGGAAACCTGAAACATAAAGTCAAATTGGAGTTATTAATTTGTACATTTGAAACATTATTTGAAAATCTATCCTATTGAACATTGAATCTTGTGCCATACTTACTTGTGTTGTTGCGCCCGTCAGGCTTCTTTTCGACACACCCTTCGGTGTGCCTAGTCAGAAAACCATTTGCATATTTAATAAACTTACCTTTTATTGTTGTAAATCTGCATTTGAATATCTTTTCTCATTTTACCTGGTTCCTCAGTGTGAAAAAACCGGAGCTTGGTGACGCGTCACACTCCGCCATCTTTTCCGAGGCGTCCCTCAGACGCCTTCGTAGGCCCCTTCGGCAGCGTCGCATTTGGCGGACGCCATTTTCTCAGTAGGACGCCCTTAAGGCTAACATTTCAGATTGCATCATCCCGAGAAATCCGACTGGCCGCTTCACCGCCTCGTCACAGGTAAATACCACACGCTACCCTTGTAAAATTAACTATTGTTTCGATATTTGTTTGTCTTCCCCTCCCCACCTGAGCTCGCCACGTTAGGTTTTGTGTCATCCGGTGAACTTGGGATCGGCACGTGGCGTCACAACCTCGTGCTGCTACCAACTACGCCGCGGAACGAAACCTTAACCCTGTCGAACGTAAATCCCGCTTACAACTGGTGTGTCGCCACAATCGTCACAATCACCACGAGTAAGCCAGGGACGCTACCTCTGTGGTCATCGACACAATCGCCACAAGTAGCAGGCCTACAAATTTGGTGGCAGCGGAGTGGATCCCGGTGTGAGTAAGCCTCACACGAACCCACTCAAACTCGTAGGCCGTTCGACACGAGCTCAGTTCTAAATTTAGAGTCTATTCGAAACAAACCTTGAAAATAAAACACACTGAGACAGGTAAAAATAAAAATAGGTAGGCTGTACATCCATTTATTATACAGGAAAAGTGACATTAGAAGCAGCCTTCCGCACGAAACGACGCGAGAAGACGTCTCTTCTCGTAGTTGTATTTTTCTCGACTTAGACCGATTCACGCCGACAGACTTCTTCGTGCCTAGGTGGTAGTTAGTACAAATCGCTACCATGTTCCTCAATAATCCGACACCTAGCGACAGGGGGACCGAAACCCAATCGTCCTCCGGCACGGAAGCTGTAGAAACAATGACTCAGACAATGAAGGAGATGAACATTCTCCTTCAGCGATATAATAACGTAACACACGAAGCCGATAGGGAGGACATACCGCGCTCGGTATTCCTCGAAGTAGAGTCGTGGGACCCAGACGCGACCGGTGCATTAAGTGTTGTGTCGTTTTTTGCGAATTTTGATATGGTGACCACGGGTTTGACCTCGCGACAACGATACCGTTTACTCCGCACAAAAGCGCGGGGAACCGCTAAGCAATTCCTTATCGATCGGGATGATACGCTCGACGTAGACAACGTCTACGAGATCGTCCGTGACGACATGATCAAGTGGTTCCAGAAGGAAAATCCACAACACGCCGCCGCCCTCCTGTGGACAGTCAAGCGGAACGCCACAGAAACGCTCCGCCAATTTGCCGACCGAGTCCGCAGCCTCGCCCGGTGTGCCGTCATGGAAGAAGGAGGACAACTCCGACGTCACGAACGCCACGACTGGGTAGAAAGAAAAACCCTGAGCGCTTTCATACGTGGTGTCAGCAAAAACATGAGCGCACTGCTCATCACAAATCGCCCCAGATCGATCCAGGACGCGCTGAGCAAGGCGGAGGAATTGGAGGAAACCCTAGACGACACAATCGACACAGACGAACGTTGGGACTTGGCGGCCATTACCAACGACCGCCGATGTTACAACTGCGGAAGTCCTGAACATTTCGCCGCTCGATGCCCGCGAAAAGACGAACCCCTACAGCGTCACAATCGACACAGGGAGGAGGACCACCGCCAAGATAAGCCCAGCGAGCGCCGAAGCGCCGAGAAACCAACCCCGCGATATCCGTGTATGTTTTGCGCGGACAAAACACATTTCCCCGTGAGTTGCCCATTCAGCCCGAACAAGACCATATTTTGTGACTTCTGTGGCGTCCGAGAACATCTGGAGGAGGATTGTTACAAAAAGAAACGTCTCCTCCCCGTGTCGCAACCTGTCATGGCGCCGGCACATACAATGGAGGTCGCCCGTTACAAGAAGCCAATCGAGGAGGCACATGTTCCCGCCGTGGAAGCTCCAATGTCGTGGACTATGAAAATCACCGTGGGACTGGGCCCGGAGGAACGAGAGATGACCCTGGACACCGGAGCTACGCTTTCGGTACTTTCAACACCTGTAAAGGGGATTCCAATTCTCCCAACCCGAGCGATCGCGTGGGGAGCTGATGGAATGCCCCTACATTTCTCCGGGGAACAACGCGTCGTCACGAGGATCGGCGAATGTGTATTTGAGCACACATTTTTAGTATTCGCAAGGAGAAGCGCTACGCTTGATCTTTTGGGGCTCGACGTACTTCGGAGGGTACCCATCACGTTTACAACGGGACCAGAAATGAAATTCCGCACCCCAAAAGGCGTCATACGCCCATATACGCCGGTCGACACACCCGAGGAAATCTACAGCGTGGGGGTAGTGTTGCGGCCCGAGGGGCGGGAATTTGGGACGTTTGTGGATCAAAATGAAATTCATGATCACAACGCTCCTCTCCCTAGCACCCCTTCGGCGGCAACAACTGCCTCCGCCACGCAAAGGCTATCGTGCGTGGATTGCGAAAAACCGGACGACATTTCGGAGGTGCGGGCAAATTTCGCCACAAATCAAGATGGCATCGGAAGCCTGAAGTTTTGGAATCGGCAGTTCAGGGGCGTTTCTGTCCCTATCGAGACACCCGTTGAGCGGTACGACGATACACCCCACTACGAAAACTTGACGAAGAATCCGGCCCAAAACCTTCCGCTTCCTCCGAAAGTGCGTTTCAGCACACCGATTTCACGACGTTGTGCAACCCCCACTACACCGACCGAATTCCGGGAAGTTGACGACGCAAGCGACAGCACGGACCCCGCGCCGGACTTTGATGGGAAAACCTCCCTCGAAAAATGCCTCGATCGGATGCTCCACAACTACCATCGGACTTATGTCGACACGGTGGATCGACACAGTGCGACACAGTTCGCCACAGAGGATCGACACAGTGCGACACAGTTCGCCACAGAGGATCGACACAGTGCAACACAGTCCGCCACAGAGGATCGACACAGCGCGACACAGTTCGACACAATGGATCGGCACAGTGCGACACAGTTCGACACAGCGGACCGGCACAGCCCGACCCAGTTCGCCACAATCGACTCATAATATGAGTCATGATCGACATATCGGGACATGATTCAACATATTATGTTATGATCGACTATATCGGGACATGGTTCAACATATTATGTTGAACCATGTCCCGATATAGTCGATACCCCTAATGAAACGAGTTCCCACGTATCCCTTAGAGAAGAAAAGGCCTGCGCCGAAATTTGTTCTATTATTCCCCCGATTCAAAACGATGAAAAAGAAGTATGTCTCAGCGCTGCACCAGACGGTCTGGAAGAAGAGGAGTGGGGGGAGCTACCGACCGACCAATGGGAAACCCCGTTACCCGAGTTCGACGTGACCTTGCAAGAGAAACTACGACATCTCACAACTTCGGACGCGGAACCAACTAGGGAATTGTTGTGTAAATTTCGGGACTTATTTAAGCCACCTACGGGGGAGGGATGTCGATTGAATGTATCCCACGAGATAGTTACGACTCAACCCACCGTTACACAACAAAAACCCTACCCGGTTCCTCACGCCCTCCGCGACGTCGTTGAAACTCAAATCAGGGACATGCTGTCAAATGGGGTAATTAGCCCGTCTACTAGCCCATGGTGTGCGCCTGTACTACTCGTCAAAAAGAAGACGCCGCCGGGAGAAAAGCAGCTTTGGCGATTTTGCACGGATTTCCGACAGCTCAATAAAATCACCAAAGGAGACGCTTATCCTCTTCCCCGTTTACAGGAGACCCTTGCGATGTTAGGTCAGTGTAAATGGTTCACAACCATCGACTTAATATCGGGTTATCACCAGATACCAGTTCACCCCGAGTCAAGGGAGAAAACGGCCTTTTCCGTATTAGGACGTCATTTTCATTACGAAAAGATGCCGTTTGGACTGAAGAACGCGCCCGCTACATTTCAGCGAGTCATGAATGATGCCCTCGATGGAATCCTCGGAGATCATTGTCTCGTTTACCTGGATGACAACATAGTATTTTCCGCCACTCGAGAGGAACACCTCCAGAAATTGACTCAAGTTTTTGATCGACTAACCGAGGCCCGTCTTCAAGTGAACTTGTCGAAGTGCGAGTTTTTGAAAAACGAAGTTCGCTTTCTAGGTCACCGCATCACGCCCGAAGGAATCCTTACCGAGCCCGAGAAGGTCAAGGCCATTAAGGAATTTCCCGTACCTACCTCGGCGTTGAAACTGCAGTCGTTTTTGGGGCTGGCTGGGTTTTACCGAAGGTTCATACCTCGATACTCGGAGCTCTCGGTGCCCTTGACCGACCTCCTCCAGAAGAACCGACCCTTCGAGTGGACAAGTAAACAACAACAAGCGTTCGACGAACTCAAGGTCAAGTTGACCGAGGAACCCGTACTCGCCTTTCCTGACCTGAATAAACCCTTTGTGTTGGCCACCGACGCTTCCGGCTCCGCTTTGGGGGCTGTCCTTTCGCAGAACTTCGAAGGGGAAGAGAGACCCGTGGCATATGCAAGTCGAAAACTAAATCCGGCCGAAACCAGGTATTCCGTCACGGAGAGAGAGTTACTCGCCGTTGTGTGGGCGGTCCGCCATTTTCAAGAATATCTTTTAGGTCAGACCTTTGAACTTCAAACGGACCACATGGCACTCACGGCCGCGATGCACCTCCGCGACCCGACATCACGAATCGGGAGGTGGGTTCTAAGGCTCGCTGAATACGACTTCGTTCCCCGATACAGACCCGGAACTCAGATGAAGCATGCGGACGGATTGAGTCGAATGGACATAGCCGTTGAAAATCTCGATTTCCCGCGCGAACTAATGATCGCGGCACAGGATCTCGATGATTGGGTCCAATCGATGGTTTTGAGTCGCGGTAAGGAAGGGTTACGAAAAGCTAACGGAGTGTGGGAAATGAGAGTGCGACACGATGGTAGACACGAATGGGTACCCCTCATCCCTAGTTCACTTCGAGAATGGTTGATTGACAGATGCCATAAGAATGAGTGGGCAGGACACCCCGGAGCCGACGTAACGGAGAAGGTGGTGAGGCGACTCGGGAACTGGCCCGGACTATCAAGAGACGTCAAAGAACAGGTGCAACGTTGTGAAACATGTTTACGTCGCAACACTCCGACGAATCTGAAAAGCCCGATCCAGAAGCCGCTCCTCCCCGAGAGACCCGGACACATCGTCGGCATCGACTTCGTGGGGCCCATTGTGACGAATGGAAAATCCAAATACCTCCTTACCGTGATCGACCATTTTACCAAATATGCTGAAGCATACGTTACCACCAATTGTACCGCCTCAACTGTCGCGCAAATTTTAGCAAAGGAGTTTATACCGAGACACGGTGTACCCGAGAGACTTGTTTCGGACCGCGGAACCGCCTTCACCGCCGGATCGACACGTGAGCTTTGTGCCCAATGGGGAATACGGCAGATCTTTACGACCGCGTACCACCCAGAAGGAAACGGAGTGTGCGAGCGTTTCCACCGAACCTTGACATATATTTTGGCGAAAATTACCAAAAAAACTAAGGACTGGGAAACCATGTTGCCCGTAGCACTCGCAGCGTACCGATCCAACCCACATAAGAGTACCGGATTTACTCCAAATTTTCTTACCTTTGGGAGAGAAATACGCCTTCCGAACGACACCTTTCAAGGACTTCGAACACCTTTGCCTGAATCATCCCTGTTGAAGAATCTTCGAATGGCACGTGACGCCACGACGCAATGCCTACACGAAGCCTGGAAAAAACGGACAGAAGCAATCAACGCCCGCCGCTCTCTGCGCTCCTTTGAGGCAGGGGACATGGTCTACCTGAAAGACATGCAGCCGCCCCCAGGTGTCGTAAAAAAATTCTGGAGTCCATGGAGTGGACCGTGGACGGTGCTGAAAAAACATTCGAATGTTACTTATGAAATCAGGGACTCACCCGACATAAAACGCCAGGTAGTACACATTAACCGCCTCAAACCGGCCTTTGTGCTGGGTGTACCGGATGATACTTTCCTGGACCATACCGAATCCAATCAAACCAAGGAAACAGACACAATAAGGAACAGCCACGAACCAGAAAAGGAGACACAGGAAGAAGCGATGGAGGACTCTGATGAGGAGTTGCGATGGCCGTCTCCAAACCCGGCCATGATGGAATGTGGCGATGTGCCGACCGGATCGCACGAGAATTCTCCCGCTACACCGTTTTCGGAACAGTCAAACCAAGGGACTGCTTCGCCACAACCGACTCACCTCGAGGACGCGGATCGACACTCAGATCGCTCCTCGATCAGTGAAGAAGATAAAAGCATCAGCTACCCTTTGGAGAAACCAGCCGAGAATTTAGCGGGAAACTCACAACACCCGGTCAACTACCCCGAGGAAACCCGTCCTGCACTCCAGAGTAATCGCTCCACAGACTACGATCGCCCCAGTCAGCACCCCCGACACAGCGACCTCACTCGCCACGATCAAACTCGCCACAGCGAACACAACCGCCACAGCGAGCAGGATCGCCACAGCGAACCCGACCGCCACAGCGAGCACGATCGCCACAGCGAGCACGATCGCCACAGCGAGCACGACCGCCACAGCAACAACCCCCACCAGGAACCAGTGGTGCGCAAAGCTGAAGAGCCGTCGACACCTGAAGGCCTACCTCCGAAAAGACCCCGAGGAGAAGCGCCACCCGGAACCACTCCATATTCGTTCCGCCAGCGCGACCCTTCCGTAAATTATAAGCAACTCCACTTAGGCCGAAAGACAAACTGACTGACTACTAGGAAAGACTGACCACGACCTTGACACATGGTCCTTCAGACCAACAAGTTTAGCTTGGGTCCCTCAGACCAACAAATTTCAATTGGGTCCTTCAGACCAACAAACTTCACTTAGGTCCTTCAGACCAAACCAAACCGTTACTTCTGCCACCTTCCTAACAAGGCCAGAATAATTTGTGTGAAGTAAAATGAAATCAATTCCTGAGTCACTTTTCCTAGGCAGGATGTTACAGTAGGGCGTTTTATTGTTTGTTGTAGGATGGCACAAGAACCATTAGATGAATGGATAGTGGACGGGGGTCCACAGTCACCGGACCCCGTGGTTGAGCTGATGAGGAGAAGGACGGAGAGGTTCGTCGCAAATCTTCGAGACCAGTCGCCGGGACACGTGTCTACGCCCGCGCCACCCGACGACCCCTACGACACACTCGAGACCCTCGCAAATTTCGTGCGGTTCACCATGTGTGGCGACACGCCAACCAGCCGCCACACGTCGGGGAATTCGGCGCTCCTCACGATCCTCCAGATACACCGATGGATACCCACCTACCAGAGGATCGTGCAGGAGCGGGATGCGTTGCTGGACCGTCAAACCAAGTGGCTGATGGACCGACAACAGCTGGTCCAGCAACGGGACGCAGCTGTGGCGGAGTCCAAGGCAGCCAATGCACAGGTGGTAGTGGAGCCACCTGCGGCGAAGACCGCTGCACCTGAGGCAATCGATCAGTCATCTGCAGAGGCACCTGCGGCAAGGTCTGCGGAGGCTGAGAGGGAGTTGGCTCGCTCCCCGGCTCCGCCCCCCGCGTCGTCCCCCGCCCCGTCAACATCGCAGCAGCCCATCGAGGTCACGGACCCTCCGGTAAACCCGTACGTGGCATTGACCCCACTGCACTCGCCACCGACGACACCTCGACCACCCCGACGTGCCCGTGGCCGAGTCAGTTCCTATGCGGAGTCACCGACTAAAGACGCTCCACCGACACCTGGACGCTCCCTCATGTACTCGAGCGAGTCGGAAAGTGAAACGACAGCAGCAATACCACCGTCAACTCACCCGAAAATCGTCCTGCGAATCAGCCGCAAGAAGAAATGCCCAGTCTGCACCAAGAACGTGCCGCGGCTGTTCGTTTTCCGGTGCCCTGGCTGTAAAGAGTTCTGGCAAAGACTCAAGAGCTTCCACAGCCAGGGACGACCGCTGCCGGAGTGCCCCGAAGACCATCGGGCACAGCGCGACCCAGCAAACTGTCGCGGGTGTCGTCGCCACGCCTACGAGCTGGCCATAAGGAAGGCGCGTCCCTTGGCTCCTCTGGGAATACCCAGCGTCGTCTTTGACAACGCTGGCTCCCGGAGGGAAGGGGGATGTGAGTCTCCACTCACTGGGGAACCTTTCCAGTGAAGAGACTGGGTTAATTCGTTAACTCCCTTCCGATCCGAATTTGTCATAGCCACCCGCGGCGATGATTGTCAGATTCGGATCCGTGGTCAGCTCGGAAGGTGACGTCACCCCCCCCCCTCAACATGAAGACGCCGTCTCCAGCCAGAGCGTCCCTCCCTCGGCGGGGGGAGCCAATCAGAAGTCTCCACCTGGCAGGCGCCCGTCCGTCGAGGGAGCGGAGGGGGACCATCCAGAACAAAACCAACGAGCAGCCCCCTCCACAGGCAGACCCCCCTTGATATTCAGTAAAAGTCATTGAGAGCCCTGCTGCCCGTGAACTTGAACCTGCTAGAGTCAAACCGCCCCCTTAAATACTTTCACAACGCTTTTTCGTAAGATCCCTGACCATCGAAATTGCCGTCTCGCGCCGAATTGATCTGGAGGAAGAACACTTGAATTCCCTGGACGTCCGTCGCCACAACCACCACAACCGCCACATCACACCTGGAAGGATACCTCAGGGCCCTGACACGTGTGAGTGAAAACTATAACTTACCTTCTAACCATTGGCCAATGCAGTTAGGACAGTGCGTAGAAGTAATTCTGAAACATTTGGACAAAAGTCGTAATATTGAAAGTTGTAACTTAATGCTAAATTCGTACCTGCAACACAAAGTTAACCTATACTTACCATACTCACCTTTGTTGAAAACCTGGAACGTTGAACTGATATACTCTGGAAACCTGAAACATAAAGTCAAATTGGAGTTATTAATTTGTACATTTGAAACATTATTTGAAAATCTATCCTATTGAACATTGAATCTTGTGCCATACTTACTTGTGTTGTTGCGCCCGTCAGGCTTCTTTTCGACACACCCTTCGGTGTGCCTAGTCAGAAAACCATTTGCATATTTAATAAACTTACCTTTTATTGTTGTAAATCTGCATTTGAATATCTTTTCTCATTTTACCTGGTTCCTCAGTGTGAAAAAACCGGAGCTTGGTGACGCGTCACACTCCGCCATCTTTTCCGAGGCGTCCCTCAGACGCCTTCGTAGGCCCCTTCGGCAGCGTCGCATTTGGCGGACGCCATTTTCTCAGTAGGACGCCCTTAAGGCTAACATTTCAGATTGCATCATCCCGAGAAATCCGACTGGCCGCTTCACCGCCTCGTCACAGGTAAATACCACACGCTACCCTTGTAAAATTAACTATTGTTTCGATATTTGTTTGTCTTCCCCTCCCCACCTGAGCTCGCCACGTTAGGTTTTGTGTCATCCGGTGAACTTGGGATCGGCACGTGGCGTCACAACCTCGTGCTGCTACCAACTACGCCGCGGAACGAAACCTTAACCCTGTCGAACGTAAATCCCGCTTACAACTGGTGTGTCGCCACAATCGTCACAATCACCACGAGTAAGCCGGGACGCTACCTCTGTGGTCATCGACACAATCGCCACAAGTAGCAGGCCTACACTATATTCATTAGTATTGGAGACATGCTCTAGCTGTGGTACCAAATACGTAATAATGAACCGACATTATGACGCCTCTAAATTGATAAATTTGGTAAAAATTCGATAGATTGTTATAGATATACCAGCAATGAGACGAATTGAAACGATTTTCAGGCTCCTATATTCATTAGTATTGGAGACATGCTCTAGCTGTGGTACCAAATACGTAATAATGAACCGACATTATGACGCCTCTAAATTGATAAATTTGGTAAAAATTCGATAGATTGTTATAGATATACCAGCAATGAGACGAATTGAAATGATTTTCAGGCTCCTATATTCATAAGTATTGGAGACATGCTCTAGCTGTGGTACCAAATACCTAATAATGAACCGACATTATGACGCCTCTAAATTCATAAATTTGGTAAAAATTCGATAGATTGTTATAGATATACCAGCAATGAGACGAATTGAAACGATTTTCAGGCTCCTATATTCATTAGTATTGGAGACATGCTCTAGCTGTGGTACCTAATAGGTACTAATGAACCAGCATCATTACGCCTCTAAATTCATAAATTTGGTAAAAATTCGATAGATTGTTATAGATATACCAGCAATGAGACGAATTGAAACGATTTTCAGGCTCCTATATTCATTAGTATTGGAGACATGCTCTAGCTGTCGTACCAAATACGTAATAATGAACCGACATTATGACGCCTCTAAATTGATAAATTTGGTAAAAATTCGATAGATTGTTATAGATATACCAGCAATGAGACGAATTGAAACGATTTTCAGGCTCCTATATTCATTAGTATTGGAGACATGCTCTAGCTGTGGTACCAAATACGTAATAATGAACCGACATTATGACGCCTCTAAATTGATAAATTTGGTAAAAATTCGATAGATTGTTATAGATATACCAGCAATGAGACGAATTGAAACGATTTTCAGGCTCCTATATTCATTAGTATTGGAGACATGCTCTAGCTGTGGTACCTAATAGGTACTAATGAACCAGCATCATTACGCCTCTAAATTCATAAATTTGGTAAAAATTCGATAGATTGTTATAGATATACCAGCAATGAGACGAATTGAAACGATTTTCAGGCGCCTATATTCATTAGTATTGGAGACATGCTCTAGCTGTGGTACCAAATACGTAATAATGAACCGACATTATGACGCCTCTAAATTGATAAATTTGGTAAAAATTCGATAGATTGTTATAGATATACAAGCAATGAGACGAATTGAAACGATTTTCAGGCTCCTACATTCATTAGTATTGGAGACATGCTCCAGCTGTGGTACCTAATAGGTACTAATGATTCGACATTATGACGCCTCTAAATTGATAAATTTGGTAAAAATTCGATGGATTGTTATAGATATACCAGCAATGAGACGAATTGAAATGATTTTCAGGCTCCTATATTCATTAGTATTGGAGACATGCTCTAGCTGTGGTACCAAATACGTAATAATGAACCGACATTATGACGCCTCTAAATTGATAAATTTGGTAAAAATTCGATAGATTGTTATAGATATACCAGCAATGAGACGAATTGAAACGATTATCAGGCTCCTACATTCATTAGTATTGGAGACATGCTCTAGCTGTGGTATCTAATAGGTACTAATGAACCAGCATCATTACGCCTCTAAATTCATAAATTTGGTAAAAATTCGATAGATTGTTATAGATATACCAGCAATGAGACGAATTGAAACGATTTTCAGGCTCCTATATTCATTAGTATTGGAGACATGCTCTAGCTGTGGTACCTAATACGTAATAATGAACCGACATTATGACGCCTCTAAATTGATAAATTTGGTAAAAATTCGATAGATTGTTATAGATATACCAGCAATGAGACGAATTGAAACGATTTTCAGGCGCCTATATTCATTAGTATTGGAGACATGCTCTAGCTGTGGTACCAAATACGTAATAATGAACCGACATTATGACGCCTCTAAATTGATAAATTTGGTAAAAATTCGATAGATTGTTATAGATATACCAGCAATGAGACGAATTGAAACGATTTTCAGGCTCCTACATTCATTAGTATTGGAGACATGCTCTAGCTGTGGTACCTAATAGGTACTAATGAACCGACATTATGACGCCTCTAAATTGATAAATTTGGTAAAAATTCGATAGATTGTTATAGATATACCAGCAATGAGACGAATTGAAACGATTTTCAGGCTCCTATATTCATTAGTATTGGAGACATGCTCTAGCTGTGGTACCAAATACGTAATAATGAACCGACATTATGACGCCTCTAAATTGATAAATTTGGTAAAAATTCGATAGATTGTTATAGATATACCAGCAATGAGACGAATTGAAACGATTTTCAGGCTCCTATATTCATTAGTATTGGAGACATGCTCTAGCTGTGGTATCTAATACGGTACTAATGAACCAGCATCATTACGCCTCTAAATTCATAAATTTGGTAAAAATTCGATAGATTGTTATAGATATACCAGCAATGAGACGAATTGAAACGATTTTCAGGCTCCTATATTCATTAGTATTGGAGACATGCTCTAGCTGTGGTACCAAATACGTAATAATGAACCGACATTATGACGCCTCTAAATTGATAAATTTGGTAAAAATTCGATAGATTGTTATAGATATACCAGCAATGAGACGAATTGAAACGATTTTCAGGCTCCTATATTCATTAGTATTGGAGACATGCTCTAGCTGTGGTACCAAATACGTAATAATGAACCGACATTATGACGCCTCTAAATTGATAAATTTGGTAAAAATTCGATAGATTGTTATAGATATACCAGCAATGAGACGAATTGAAACGATTTCAGGCTCCTATATTCATTAGTATTGGAGACATGCTCTAGCTGTGGTACCAAATAGGTAATAATGAACCGACATTATGACGCCTCTAAATTGATAAATTTGGTAAAAATTCGATAGATTGTTATAGATATACCAGCAATGAGACGAATTGAAACGATTATCAGGCTCCTATATTCATTAGTATTGGAGACATGCTCTAGCTGTGGTATCTAATAGGTACTAATGAACCAGACATTATGACGCCTCTAAATTCATAAATTTGGTAAAAATTCGATAGATTGTTATAGATATACCAGCAATGAGACGAATTGAAACGATTTTCAGGCTCCTATATTCATTAGTATTGGAGACATGCTCTAGCTGTGGTACCAAATACGTAATAATGAACCGACATTATGACGCCTCTAAATTCATAAATTTGGTAAAAATTCGATAGATTGTTATAGATATACCAGCAATGAGACGAATTGAAACGATTTTCAGGCTCCTATATTCATTAGTATTGGAGACATGCTCTAGCTGTGGTACCAAATACGTAATAATGAACCGACATTATGACGCCTCTAAATTGATAAATTTGGTAAAAATTCGATAGATTGTTATAGATATACCAGCAATGAGACGAATTGAAACGATTTTCAGGCTCCTATATTCATTAGTATTGGAGACATGCTCTAGCTGTGGTACCTAATAGGTACTAATGAACCAGCATCATTACGCCTCTAAATTCATAAATTTGGTAAAAATTCGATAGATTGTTATAGATATACCAGCAATGAGACGAATTGAAACGATTTTCAGGCTCCTATATTCATTAGTATTGGAGACATGCTCTAGCTGTGGTACCAAATACGTAATAATGAACCGACATTATGACGCCTCTAAATTCATAAATTTGGTAAAAATTCGATAGATTGTTATAGATATACCAGCAATGAGACGAATTGAAACGATTTTCAGGCTCCTATATTCATTAGTATTGGAGACATGCTCTAGCTGTGGTACCAAATACGTAATAATGAACCGACATTATGACGCCTCTAAATTGATAAATTTGGTAAAAATTCGATAGATTGTTATAGATATACCAGCAATGAGACGAATTGAAACGATTTTCAGGCTCCTATATTCATTAGTATTGGAGACATGCTCTAGCTGTGGTACCTAATAGGTACTAATGAACCAGCATCATTACGCCTCTAAATTGATAAATTTGGTAAAAATTCGATAGATTGTTATAGATATACCAGCAATGAGACGAATTGAAACGATTTTCAGGCTCCTATATTCATTAGTATTGGAGACATGCTCTAGCTGTGGTACCAAATACGTAATAATGAACCGACATTATGACGCCTCTAAATTGATAAATTTGGTAAAAATTCGATAGATTGTTATAGATATACCAGCAATGAGACGAATTGAAACGATTTTCAGGCTCCTATATTCATTAGTATTGGAGACATGCTCTAGCTGTGGTACCTAATACGTACTAATGAACCAGCATTATGACGCCTCTAAATTGCATAAATTTGGTAAAAATTCGATAGATTGTTATAGATATACCAGCAATGAGACGAATTGAAACGATTTTCAGGCTCCTATATTCATTAGTATTGGAGACATGCTCTAGCTGTGGTACCTAATAGGTACTAATGAACCAGCATCATTACGCCTCTAAATTCATAAATTTGGTAAAAATTCGATAGATTGTTATAGATATACCAGCAATGAGACGAATTGAAACGATTTTCAGGCTCCTATATTCATTAGTATTGGAGACATGCTCTAGCTGTGGTACCAAATACGTAATAATGAACCGACATTATGACGCCTCTAAATTGATAAATTTGGTAAAAATTCGATAGATTGTTATAGATATACCAGCAATGAGACGAATTGAAACGATTTTCAGGCTCCTATATTCATTAGTATTGGAGACATGCTCTAGCTGTGGTACCAATACGTAATAATGAACCGACATTATGACGCCTCTAAATTGATAAATTTGGTAAAAATTCGATAGATTGTTATAGATATACCAGCAATGAGACGAATTGAAACGATTTTCAGGCTCCTATATTCATTAGTATTGGAGACATGCTCTAGCTGTGGTACCAAATACGTAATAATGAACCGACATTATGACGCCTCTAAATTGATAAATTTGGTAAAAATTCGATAGATTGTTATAGATATACCAGCAATGAGACGAATTGAAACGATTTCAGGCTCCTATATTCATTAGTATTGGAGACATGCTCTAGCTGTGGTACCAAATACGTAATAATGAACCGACATTATGACGCCTCTAAATTGATAAATTTGGTAAAAATTCGATAGATTGTTATAGATATACCAGCAATGAGACGAATTGAAACGATTTTCAGGCTCCTATATTCATTAGTATTGGAGACATGCTCTAGCTGTGGTACCAAATACGTAATAATGAACCGACATTATGACGCCTCTAAATTGATAAATTTGGTAAAAATTCGATAGATTGTTATAGATATACCAGCAATGAGACGAATTGAAACGATTTTCAGGCTCCTATATTCATTAGTATTGGAGACATGCTCTAGCTGTGGTACCAAATACGTAATAATGAACCGACATTATGACGCCTCTAAATTGATAAATTTGGTAAAAATTCGATAGATTGTTATAGATATACCAGCAATGAGACGAATTGAAACGATTTTCAGGCTCCTATATTCATTAGTATTGGAGACATGCTCTAGCTGTGGTACCAAATACGTAATAATGAACCGACATTATGACGCCTCTAAATTGATAAATTTGGTAAAAATTCGATAGATTGTTATAGATATACCAGCAATGAGACGAATTGAAACGATTTTCAGGCTCCTATATTCATTAGTATTGGAGACATGCTCTAGCTGTGGTACCTAATACGTAATAATGAACCGACATTCATGACGCCTCTAAATTGATAAATTTGGTAAAAATTCGATAGATTGTTATAGATATACCAGCAATGAGACGAATTGAAACGATTTTCAGGCTCCTATATTCATTAGTATTGGAGACATGCTCTAGCTGTGGTACCAAATACGTAATAATGAACCGACATTATGACGCCTCTAAATTCATAAATTTGGTAAAAATTCGATAGATTGTTATAGATATACCAGCAATGAGACGAATTGAAACGATTTTCAGGCTCCTATATTCATTAGTATTGGAGACATGCTCTAGCTGTGGTACCAAATACGTAATAATGAACCGACATTATGACGCCTCTAAATTGATAAATTTGGTAAAAATTCGATAGATTGTTATAGATATACCAGCAATGAGACGAATTGAAACGATTTTCAGGCTCCTATATTCATTAGTATTGGAGACATGCTCTAGCTGTGGTACCTAATAGGTACTAATGAACCAGCATCATTACGCCTCTAAATTCATAAATTTGGTAAAAATTCGATAGATTGTTATAGATATACCAGCAATGAGACGAATTGAAACGATTTTCAGGCTCCTATATTCATTAGTATTGGAGACATGCTCTAGCTGTGGTACCAAATACGTAATAATGAACCGACATTATGACGCCTCTAAATTGATAAATTTGGTAAAAATTCGATAGATTGTTATAGATATACCAGCAATGAGACGAATTGAAACGATTTTCAGGCTCCTATATTCATTAGTATTGGAGACATGCTCTAGCTGTGGTACCAAATACGTAATAATGAACCGACATTATGACGCCTCTAAATTGATAAATTTGGTAAAAATTCGATAGATTGTTATAGATATACCAGCAATGAGACGAATTGAAACGATTTTCAGGCTCCTATATTCATTAGTATTGGAGACATGCTCTAGCTGTGGTACCAAATACGTAATAATGAACCGACATTATGACGCCTCTAAATTGATAAATTTGGTAAAAATTCGATAGATTGTTATAGATATACCAGCAATGAGACGAATTGAAACGATTTTCAGGCTCCTATATTCATTAGTATTGGAGACATGCTCTAGCTGTGGTACCAAATACGTAATAATGAACCGACATTATGACGCCTCTAAATTGATAAATTTGGTAAAAATTCGATAGATTGTTATAGATATACCAGCAATGAGACGAATTGAAACGATTTTCAGGCTCCTATATTCATTAGTATTGGAGACATGCTCTAGCTGTGGTACCAAATACGTAATAATGAACCGACATTATGACGCCTCTAAATTGATAAATTTGGTAAAAATTCGATAGATTGTTATAGATATACCAGCAATGAGACGAATTGAAACGATTTTCAGGCTCCTATATTCATTAGTATTGGAGACATGCTCTAGCTGTGGTACCAAATACGTAATAATGAACCGACATTATGACGCCTCTAAATTGATAAATTTGGTAAAAATTCGATAGATTGTTATAGATATACCAGCAATGAGACGAATTGAAACGATTTTCAGGCTCCTATATTCATTAGTATTGGAGACATGCTCTAGCTGTGGTACCAAATACGTAATAATGAACCGACATTATGACGCCTCTAAATTGATAAATTTGGTAAAAATTCGATAGATTGTTATAGATATACCAGCAATGAGACGAATTGAAACGATTTTCAGGCTCCTATATTCATTAGTATTGGAGACATGCTCTAGCTGTGGTACCAAATACGTAATAATGAACCGACATTATGACGCCTCTAAATTGATAAATTTGGTAAAAATTCGATAGATTGTTATAGATATACCAGCAATGAGACGAATTGAAACGATTTTCAGGCTCCTATATTCATTAGTATTGGAGACATGCTCTAGCTGTGGTACCAAATACGTAATAATGAACCGACATTATGACGCCTCTAAATTCATAAATTTGGTAAAAATTCGATAGATTGTTATAGATATACCAGCAATGAGACGAATTGAAACGATTTTCAGGCTCCTATATTCATTAGTATTGGAGACATGCTCTAGCTGTGGTACCAAATACGTAATAATGAACCGACATTATGACGCCTCTAAATTGATAAATTTGGTAAAAATTCGATAGATTGTTATAGATATACCAGCAATGAGACGAATTGAAACGATTTTCAGGCTCCTATATTCATTAGTATTGGAGACATGCTCTAGCTGTGGTACCAATACGTAATAATGAACCGACATTATGACGCCTCTAAATTGATAAATTTGGTAAAAATTCGATAGATTGTTATAGATATACCAGCAATGAGACGAATTGAAACGATTTTCAGGCTCCTATATTCATTAGTATTGGAGACATGCTCTAGCTGTGGTACCTAAATACGTAATAATGAACCAGACATTATGACGCCTCTAAATTCATAAATTTGGTAAAAATTCGATAGATTGTTATAGATATACCAGCAATGAGACGAATTGAAACGATTTTCAGGCTCCTATATTCATTAGTATTGGAGACATGCTCTAGCTGTGGTACCAAATACGTAATAATGAACCGACATTATGACGCCTCTAAATTGATAAATTTGGTAAAAATTCGATAGATTGTTATAGATATACCAGCAATGAGACGAATTGAAACGATTTTCAGGCTCCTATATTCATTAGTATTGGAGACATGCTCTAGCTGTGGTACCAAATACGTAATAATGAACCGACATTATGACGCCTCTAAATTGATAAATTTGGTAAAAATTCGATAGATTGTTATAGATATACCAGCAATGAGACGAATTGAAACGATTTTCAGGCTCCTATATTCATTAGTATTGGAGACATGCTCTAGCTGTGGTACCAAATACGTAATAATGAACCGACATTATGACGCCTCTAAATTGATAAATTTGGTAAAAATTCGATAGATTGTTATAGATATACCAGCAATGAGACGAATTGAAACGATTTTCAGGCTCCTATATTCATTAGTATTGGAGACATGCTCTAGCTGTGGTACCAAATACGTAATAATGAACCGACATTATGACGCCTCTAAATTGATAAATTTGGTAAAAATTCGATAGATTGTTATAGATATACCAGCAATGAGACGAATTGAAACGATTTTCAGGCTCCTATATTCATTAGTATTGGAGACATGCTCTAGCTGTGGTACCAAATACGTAATAATGAACCGACATTATGACGCCTCTAAATTGATAAATTTGGTAAAAATTCGATAGATTGTTATAGATATACCAGCAATGAGACGAATTGAAACGATTTCAGGCTCCTACATTCATTAGTATTGGAGACATGCTCTAGCTGTGGTACCTAATAGGTACTAATGAACCAGCATCATTACGCCTCTAAATTCATAAATTTGGTAAAAATTCGATAGATTGTTATAGATATACCAGCAATGAGACGAATTGAAACGATTTTCAGGCTCCTATATTCATTAGTATTGGAGACATGCTCTAGCTGTGGTACCAAATACGTAATAATGAACCGACATTATGACGCCTCTAAATTGATAAATTTGGTAAAAATTCGATAGATTGTTATAGATATACCAGCAATGAGACGAATTGAAACGATTTTCAGGCTCCTATATTCATTAGTATTGGAGACATGCTCTAGCTGTGGTACCAAATACGTAATAATGAACCGACATTATGACGCCTCTAAATTGATAAATTTGGTAAAAATTCGATAGATTGTTATAGATATACCAGCAATGAGACGAATTGAAACGATTTTCAGGCTCCTATATTCATTAGTATTGGAGACATGCTCTAGCTGTGGTACCAAATACGTAATAATGAACCGACATTATGACGCCTCTAAATTGATAAATTTGGTAAAAATTCGATAGATTGTTATAGATATACCAGCAATGAGACGAATTGAAACGATTTTCAGGCTCCTATATTCATTAGTATTGGAGACATGCTCTAGCTGTGGTACCTAATACGTAATAATGAACCGACATTATGACGCCTCTAAATTGATAAATTTGGTAAAAATTCGATAGATTGTTATAGATATACCAGCAATGAGACGAATTGAAACGATTTTCAGGCTCCTATATTCATTAGTATTGGAGACATGCTCTAGCTGTGGTACCAAATACGTAATAATGAACCGACATTATGACGCCTCTAAATTGATAAATTTGGTAAAAATTCGATAGATTGTTATAGATATACCAGCAATGAGACGAATTGAAACGATTTTCAGGCTCCTATATTCATTAGTATTGGAGACATGCTCTAGCTGTGGTACCTAATAGGTACTAATGAACCAGCATCATTACGCCTCTAAATTCATAAATTTGGTAAAAATTCGATAGATTGTTATAGATATACCAGCAATGAGACGAATTGAAACGATTTTCAGGCTCCTATATTCATTAGTATTGGAGACATGCTCTAGCTGTGGTACCAAATACGTAATAATGAACCGACATTATGACGCCTCTAAATTCATAAATTTGGTAAAAATTCGATAGATTGTTATAGATATACCAGCAATGAGACGAATTGAAACGATTTTCAGGCTCCTATATTCATTAGTATTGGAGACATGCTCTAGCTGTGGTACCAAATACGTAATAATGAACCGACATTATGACGCCTCTAAATTGATAAATTTGGTAAAAATTCGATAGATTGTTATAGATATACCAGCAATGAGACGAATTGAAACGATTTTCAGGCTCCTATATTCATTAGTATTGGAGACATGCTCTAGCTGTGGTACCAAATACGTAATAATGAACCGACATTATGACGCCTCTAAATCTGATAAATTTGGTAAAAATTCGATAGATTGTTATAGATATACCAGCAATGAGACGAATTGAAACGATTTTCAGGCTCCTATATTCATTAGTATTGGAGACATGCTCTAGCTGTGGTACCAAATACGTAATAATGAACCGACATTATGACGCCTCTAAATTGATAAATTTGGTAAAAATTCGATAGATTGTTATAGATATACCAGCAATGAGACGAATTGAAACGATTTTCAGGCTCCTATATTCATTAGTATTGGAGACATGCTCTAGCTGTGGTACCAAATACGTAATAATGAACCGACATTATGACGCCTCTAAATTGATAAATTTGGTAAAAATTCGATAGATTGTTATAGATATACCAGCAATGAGACGAATTGAAACGATTTTCAGGCTCCTATATTCATTAGTATTGGAGACATGCTCTAGCTGTGGTACCAAATACGTAATAATGAACCGACATTATGACGCCTCTAAATTGATAAATTTGGTAAAAATTCGATAGATTGTTATAGATATACCAGCAATGAGACGAATTGAAACGATTTTCAGGCTCCTATATTCATTAGTATTGGAGACATGCTCTAGCTGTGGTACCAAATACGTAATAATGAACCGACATTATGACGCCTCTAAATTGATAAATTTGGTAAAAATTCGATAGATTGTTATAGATATACCAGCAATGAGACGAATTGAAACGATTTTCAGGCTCCTATATTCATTAGTATTGGAGACATGCTCTAGCTGTGGTACCTAATAGGTACTAATGAACCGACATTATGACGCCTCTAAATTCATAAATTTGGTAAAAATTCGATAGATTGTTATAGATATACCAGCAATGAGACGAATTGAAACGATTTTCAGGCTCCTATATTCATTAGTATTGGAGACATGCTCTAGCTGTGGTACCAAATACGTAATAATGAACCGACATTATGACGCCTCTAAATTGATAAATTTGGTAAAAATTCGATAGATTGTTATAGATATACCAGCAATGAGACGAATTGAAACGATTTTCAGGCTCCTACATTCATTAGTATTGGAGACATGCTCTAGCTGTGGTACCTAATAGGTACTAATGAACCAGCATCATTACGCCTCTAAATTCATAAATTTGGTAAAAATTCGATAGATTGTTATAGATATACCAGCAATGAGACGAATTGAAACGATTTTCAGGCTCCTATATTCATTAGTATTGGAGACATGCTCTAGCTGTGGTACCAAATACGTAATAATGAACCGACATTATGACGCCTCTAAATTGATAAATTTGGTAAAAATTCGATAGATTGTTATAGATATACCAGCAATGAGACGAATTGAAACGATTTTCAGGCTCCTATATTCATTAGTATTGGAGACATGCTCTAGCTGTGGTACCAATACGTACTAATGAACCGACATTATGACGCCTCTAAATTCATAAATTTGGTAAAAATTCGATAGATTGTTATAGATATACCAGCAATGAGACGAATTGAAACGATTTTCAGGCTCCTATATTCATTAGTATTGGAGACATGCTCTAGCTGTGGTACCAAATACGTAATAATGAACCGACATTATGACGCCTCTAAATTGATAAATTTGGTAAAAATTCGATAGATTGTTATAGATATACCAGCAATGAGACGAATTGAAACGATTTTCAGGCTCCTATATTCATTAGTATTGGAGACATGCTCTAGCTGTGGTACCAAATACGTAATAATGAACCGACATCATTACGCCTCTAAATTCATAAATTTGGTAAAAATTCGATAGATTGTTATAGATATACCAGCAATGAGACGAATTGAAACGATTTTCAGGCTCCTATATTCATTAGTATTGGAGACATGCTCTAGCTGTGGTACCAAATACGTAATAATGAACCGACATTATGACGCCTCTAAATTGATAAATTTGGTAAAAATTCGATAGATTGTTATAGATATACCAGCAATGAGACGAATTGAAACGATTTTCAGGCTCCTATATTCATTAGTATTGGAGACATGCTCTAGCTGTGGTACCAAATACGTAATAATGAACCGACATTATGACGCCTCTAAATTGATAAATTTGGTAAAAATTCGATAGATTGTTATAGATATACCAGCAATGAGACGAATTGAAACGATTTTCAGGCTCCTATATTCATTAGTATTGGAGACATGCTCTAGCTGTGGTACCTAATAGGTACTAATGAACCAGCATCATTACGCCTCTAAATTCATAAATTTGGTAAAAATTCGATAGATTGTTATAGATATACCAGCAATGAGACGAATTGAAACGATTTTCAGGCTCCTATATTCATTAGTATTGGAGACATGCTCTAGCTGTGGTACCAAATACGTAATAATGAACCGACATTATGACGCCTCTAAATTCATAAATTTGGTAAAAATTCGATAGATTGTTATAGATATACCAGCAATGAGACGAAATTGAAACGATTTCAGGCTCCTATATTCATTAGTATTGGAGACATGCTCTAGCTGTGGTACCAAATACGTAATAATGAACCGACATTATGACGCCTCTAAATTGATAAATTTGGTAAAAATTCGATAGATTGTTATAGATATACCAGCAATGAGACGAATTGAAACGATTTTCAGGCTCCTATATTCATTAGTATTGGAGACATGCTCTAGCTGTGGTACCTAATAGGTACTAATGAACCAGCATCATTACGCCTCTAAATTCATAAATTTGGTAAAAATTCGATAGATTGTTATAGATATACCAGCAATGAGACGAATTGAAACGATTTTCAGGCTCCTATATTCATTAGTATTGGAGACATGCTCTAGCTGTGGTACCAATACGTAATAATGAACCGACATTATGACGCCTCTAAATTGATAAATTTGGTAAAAATTCGATAGATTGTTATAGATATACCAGCAATGAGACGAATTGAAACGATTTTCAGGCTCCTATATTCATTAGTATTGGAGACATGCTCTAGCTGTGGTACCAAATACGTAATAATGAACCGACATTATGACGCCTCTAAATTGATAAATTTGGTAAAAATTCGATAGATTGTTATAGATATACCAGCAATGAGACGAATTGAAACGATTTTCAGGCTCCTATATTCATTAGTATTGGAGACATGCTCTAGCTGTGGTACCTAATAGGTACTAATGAACCAGCATCATTACGCCTCTAAATTCATAAATTTGGTAAAAATTCGATAGATTGTTATAGATATACCAGCAATGAGACGAATTGAAACGATTATCAGGCTCCTATATTCATTAGTATTGGAGACATGCTCTAGCTGTGGTACCAAATACGTAATAATGAACCGACATTATGACGCCTCTAAATTGATAAATTTGGTAAAAATTCGATAGATTGTTATAGATATACCAGCAATGAGACGAATTGAAACGATTTTCAGGCTCCCATATTCATTAGTATTGGAGACATGCTCTAGCTGTGGTACCTAATAGGTACTAATGAACCAGCATCATTACGCCTCTAAATTCATAAATTTGGTAAAAATTCGATAGATTGTTATAGATATACCAGCAATGAGACGAATTGAAACGATTTTCAGGCTCCTATATTCATCAGTATTGGAGACATGCTCTAGCTGTGCTACCAAATACGTAATAATGAACCGACATTATGACGCCTCTAAATTGATAAATTTGGTAAAAATTCGATAGATTGTTATAGATATACCAGCAATGAGACGAATTGAAACGTTTTCAGGCTCCTATATTCATTAGTATTGGAGACATGCTCTAGCTGTGGTACCTAATAGGTACTAATGAACCAGCATCATTACGCCTCTAAATTGATAAATTTGGTAAAAATTCGATAGATTGTTATAGATATACCAGCAATGAGACGAATTGAAACGATTTTCAGGCTCCTATATTCATTAGTATTGGAGACATGCTCTAGCTGTGGTACCAAATACGTGTCGGGAAAAACCCCTATTCCGTCGTAGCTCCTATTAGTAAGCAGGACGCCCGTCTAGAGGGCGCTAGTTTAGGCGCTAGCTAGGAAGCCGGTACCGGGAGAGCGTCAGTCTACATTGTAAAGGCGAAGCCTAATTACACCCCTCTGAGAGTTTTGCCGAATTATTGCTTTTATTTCAAATAATCAACCCTTTACCCACATCAGAAGCGGGATCTGATTTATTAGTTAATCAACGTACCTATTCCCCACAAAGTGAACTGCGAAGAAAGAAGAGGAGACAATGGACGAGGAAATCAAGGAGCAGGAGCACCTAGATACAACGCCATCTGCATCTAACTCTACAGGTCAAATCTCTCACTAAGGCAAGCAATTATTTTTTGTATTTAATATTGGTTCTGAATGTAGTTTATTATACCATAAATTACGACCATTCTTCTCAGAAAAAATATTATGAAAATAAGGTAATTTTAAAAGGAATGTATTTCAGCTGAATGTATTTCGACATGTTCTACCAACTGAATGTATTTCGGTCGACCTTATGTTAGAACGCGATCTGTTACAAACAGACCAATTACCTCAACGCCTGTTCACCTCAAGAGGTGACTCGGGATTACCTACTACGAAGTTAGGCGCGAGGGAGAGAGAGAGAGAGAGAGAAAACATGAGAATAAAGGGCGTATGGACACAAAACTCAGGTAAGAGAAGCTGAGCGACCGGACCCTTCGGGACTCCACCGAATTTTCCTTTCTTTTAAAACAACGCTGCCAAACGTCATAAACCTCCTACCGAAATACCATTAGCCCCATTTTTGGAACGAGTGATTGACAGACTAAACTTGAATCTTCCCAAGGTTCTGTTCGCGAAAAAAAAAAAAAAAAAAAATTGTTTCGTCCTTACGTTGAAGAATTAATTGAACTAACCGAACCGGAAGATTTAGATCATCTCCGAAAAATGCTAATTAAGTTTAAAGAAGGTTTTATGAGAGGTCTACCCCTAAAAGCCGCGACAAAATAATATTAAATTCGAATAGACAAATCCATCAAAATACATTTTTGAGGTTTCTTTTGAGGACTACAATTCCCCATAATGCATTAGCAGTCCAAAACTAAAAATTCCAAAGGTTCGTTATTGAAAAAAAAAAAAAAACCGAAAGAACCCAAAATTCGAGCCAATAATTCGATTTCATCCCCGAACGTAATTTAACTATAAATGATAATAAACTAACTGAGATGTACTGGTTTCCCAACATGGCCAAATTTATCCACAAATCCATTGAAAACTGTGCAAACTAGCTGTAGCTAGCTATTGTATTCTGAAAACTAATAATATTCTATTCCACACCATTCATAAAGATTTGACAGGAAAATTAACTAACCTAAGGGTTACTGCGTAGTAATCATTAGGCTTACAAAAAAAAAAAAAAAAAAAATAGTAGCTAACGAACTTTCTCTATCAATTGCCCAAACCTACAAAATATGTTTTGTTAATTTCTAATAAAGCCAAAGTTAAGAGTCCAAGCCAGCCCCTGAGTTCCATTGGATCCAAGCTGTAACTTGAGTCTCATTAACCCAAATTTGCGCATACTTACAAAAAAAATGTAATCCCTCTGATGACGAGGATGATCAAAATAAAACATATGACCATAGAGGTATGGCTGGCTCGTTCGATCCCCCAACCTGGTCCAAGCAAGTTACAGTTCCAAGCCAGCCCCTGAGTTCCATCGGTTCCAAGCTGTACTTGAGTCCAAACCAGCCCCTGAGTTCCATCGGTTCCAAGCTGTAACTTGAGTCCAAACCAGCCCCTGAGTTCCATCGGTTCCAAGCTGTAACTTGAGTCCAAGCCAGCCCCTGAGTTCCATCGGTTTCCAAGCTGTAACTTGAGTCCAGACCAGCCCCTGAGTTCCATCGGTTCCAAGCTGTAACTTGAGTCCAAGCCAGCCCCTGGAGTTCCATCGGTTCCAAGCTGTAACTTGAGTCCAAACCAGTCCCCTGAGTTCCATCGGTTCCAAGCTGTAACTTGAGTCCAAGCCAGCCCCTGAGTTCCATCGGTTCCAAGCTGTAACTTGAGTCCAAACCAGCCCCTGAGTTCCATCGGTTCCAAGCTGTAACTTGAGTCCAAGCCAGCCCCTGAGTTTCCATCGGTTCCAAGCTGTAACTTGAGTCCAAACCAGCCCCTGAGTTCCATCGGTTCCAAGCTGTAACTTGAGTCCAAGCCAGCCCCTGAGTTCCATCGGTTCCAAGCTGTAACTTGAGTCCAAACCAGCCCCTGAGTTCCATCGGTTCCAAGCTGTAACTTGAGTCCAAGCCAGCCCCTGAGTTCCATCGGTTCCAAGCTGTAACTTGAGTCCAAACCAGCCCCTGAGTTCCATCGGTTCCAAGCTGTAACTTGAGTCCAAGCCAGCCCCTGAGTTCCATCGGTTCCAAGCTGTAACTTGAGTCCAAACCAGCCCCTGAGTTCCATCGGTTCCAAGCTGTAACTTGAGTCCAAGCCAGCCCCTGAGTTCCATCGGTTCCAAGCTGTAACTTGAGTCCAAACCAGCCCCTGAGTTCCATCGGTTCCAAGCTGTAACTTGAGTCCAAGCCAGCCCCTGAGTTCCATCGGTTCCAAGCTGTAACTTGAGTCCAAACCAGCCCCTGAGTTCCATCGGTTCCAAGCTGTAACTTGAGTCCAAGCCAGCCCCTGAGTTCCATCGGTTCCAAGCTGTAACTTGAGTCCAAACCAGCCCCTGAGTTCCATCGGTTCCAAGCTGTAACTTGAGTTTCATTAACCCGAATTTGCGCTCAAAAAAAAAGTGCTAAGGGTTGTTCTATTGGGTTCTGGCCAAACCTAGTAGTGCGACCTCTTGTGAGCATGAGGCCCTACTTGTGTGAGGGCGCCGGCAATAATAATATTATTGCCCGTCTTTCACAAGCCAACATTGCGCTGGCAGGAATTGGGCGTCTCACATGGGCACATTAAAATAAATAAAATAAGAATTAAAAAAAAATAATAATAATAATTAAAAAAAAACTAAGGTTGAGGGAATTTCCGATCTGCTCACTCAAACATCAGGGTTGGCAAGGTGCTGGTAAGATTTTCGTAAGACTGAGCATTCAGCAGGATCTAC
Organism: Apolygus lucorum; assembly: GCA_009739505.2. Taxonomy (NCBI): domain Eukaryota; kingdom Metazoa; phylum Arthropoda; class Insecta; order Hemiptera; family Miridae; genus Apolygus; species Apolygus lucorum. The sequence goes on from WIXP02000025.1 coordinate 33,656, forward strand.
CAGTTCCCTGTCAAGCCCCAAATCAACCTTACAACATGAAAAACCCCTGTTCAGGAACTCCGAACAGGCGGTCAACAGCTAATAACCAAACAACATAATCAAAAGAAAAGAATCCAAAATTAATTAATTAATCAAAAAAATAAATAATAAAAATGATGCTAATACAACCATCTATTCCAAAAACTCCGGACAGACAGTCAATAACTTAAAAATAATAATTAAATTCAATAATAATAATAAAGCTAATATCAAATCAAGAGTAATAAATACCTGACGAATGCAAAAGTGGTAATATCATATTTCTGACAGGTTCAATTGTTCTTGCGCCTCTATATGTTACACGTCAGAAGATAAAGTCAGAAAGGCCGAGTGGAACTCCAGTTGTCTCACATCATCACTATCATGTACATGAATGTACACAAGCATGTTTGGCATTCATTCTCGTGCCGAGACGAAATTTCTGTTCCAGAGTAAAATCTGGAAGTCTCCTGCTCCAGTTCCATCTATTTCCTACGACGATTAAAGCAATATCCAGACGTCTCCTGCACTGCACTGCTTCAACTAATTACCCGATAGTGATCATGATTAAAAAAAAAAAAAAGAATTCTACAAAACACAATGTAATTTGAAGTATCTTGAAGTAAATACCGCCTCCCTGATTTTATTTTCTAACGATGTTACGGAGTAATGGGTTTTTTTTCCAGGGCACTTGCTAAAGTGTGAGCCCTTGTTTACCTATTATTATAATAACTTGTGCAAACCACACTTAGCGATTGGCCTGTTTTTCCCATTGAATTATATTTTAATTGTATTTAGGGAAACCGGCTTATTAGGTGACCAATGTTACTTTTTTCCTTCTCTTGTCTGCCGTGGTCGTCAGACTTCGTCAGAATGGCCGTGTCGGGAAAAACCCTATTCCGTCGTAGCTCCTATTAGTAAGCAGGACGCCCGTCTAGAGGGCGCTAGTTTAGGCGCTAGCTAGGAAGCCGGTACCGGGAGAGCGTCAGTCTACATTGTAAAGGCGAAGCCTAATTACACCCCTCTGAGAGTTTTGCCGAATTATTGCTTTTATTTCAAATAATCAACCCTTTACCCACATACGTAATAATGAACCGACATTATGACGTCTCTAAATTGATAAATTTGGTAAAAATTCGATAGATTGTTATAGATATACCAGCAATGAGACGAATTGAAACGATTTTCAGGCTCCTATATTCATTAGTATTGGAGACATGCTCTAGCTGTGGTACCTAATAGGTACTAATGAACCAGCATCATTACGCCTCTAAATTCATAAATTTGGTAAAAATTCGATAGATTGTTATAGATATACCAGCAATGAGACGAATTGAAACGATTTTCAGGCTCCTATATTCATTAGTATTGGAGACATGCTCTAGCTGTGCTACCAAATATGTAATAATGAACCGACATTATGACGCCTCTAAATTGATAAATTTGGTAAAAATTCGATAGATTGTTATAGATATACCAGCAATGAGACGAATTGAAACGTTTTTCAGGCTCCTATATTCATTAGTATTGGAGACATGCTCTAGCTGTGGTACCTAATAGGTACTAATGAACCAGCATCATTACGCCTCTAAATTCATAAATTTGGTAAAAATTCGATAGATTGTTATAGATATACCAGCAATGAGACGAATTGAAACGATTTTCAGGCTCCTATATTCATTAGTATTGGAGACATGCTCTAGCTGTGCTACCAAATATGTAATAATGAACCGACATTATGACGCCTCTAAATTGATAAATTTGGTAACCATTCGACAGATTGTTATAGATATACCAGCAATGAGACGAATTGAAACGATTTTCAGGTTCCTATATTCATTAGTATTGGAGACATGCTCTAGCTGTGGTACCAAATACGTAATAATGAACCGACATTATGACGCCTCTAAATTGATAAATTTGGTGAAATATCGATAGATTGTTATAGATATACCAGCAATGAGACGAATTGAAACGATTTTCAGGCTCCTATATTCATTAGTATTGGAGACATGCTCTAGCTGTGGTACCAAATACGTAATAATGAACCGACATTATGACGCCTCCAAACTGATAAATTTGGTAAAAATTCGATAGATTGTTATAGATATACCAGCAATGAGACGAATTGAAACGATTTTCAGGCTCCTATATTCATTAGTATTGGAGACATGCTCTAGCTGTGGTACCTAATAGGTACTAATGAACCAGCATCATTACGCCTCTAAATTCATAAATTTGGTAAAAATTCGATAGATTGTTATAGATAAACCAGCAATGAGACGAATTGAAACGATTTTCAGGCTCCTATATTCATTAGTATTGGAGACATGCTCTAGCTGTGGTACCAAATACGTAATAATGAACCGACATTATGACGCCTCTAAATTCATAAATTTGGTAAAAATTCGATAGATTGTTATAGATATACCAGCAATGAGACGAATTGAAACGATTTTCAGGCTCCTATATTCATTATTATTGGAGACATGCTCTAGCTGTGGTACCAAATACGTAATAATTATTTCGTCTCATTGCTGGTATATCTGTAACAATCTATCGAATTTTTACCAAATTTATCAATTTAGAGGCGTCATAATGTCGGTTCATTATTACGTATTTGGTACCACAGCTAGAGCATGTCTCCAATACTAATGAATATAGGAGCCTGAAAATCGTTTCAATTCGTCTCATTGCTGGTATATCTATAACAATCTATCGAATTTTTACAAAATTTATGAATTTAGAGGCGTAATGATGCTGGTTCATTAGTACCTATTAGGTACCATAGCTAGAGCATGTCTCCAATACTAATGAATATAGGAGCCTGAAAATCGTTTCAATTCGTCTCATTGCTGGTATATCTATAACAATCTATCGAATTTTTACCAAACATATCAATTTAGAGACGTAATGATGCTGGTTCATTAGTACCTATTAGGTACCACAGCTAGAGCATGTCTCCAATACTAATGAATATAGGAGCCTGAAAATCGTTTCAATTCGTCTCATTGCTGGTATATCTATAACAATCTATCGAATTTTTACCAAATTTATGAATTTAGAGGCGTAATGATGCTGGTTCATTAGTACCTATTAGGTACCACAGCCAGAGCATGTCTCCAATACTAATGAATATAGGAGCCTGAAAAACGTTTCAATTCGTCTCATTGCTGGTATATCTATAACAATCTATCGAATTTTTACCAAATTTATCAATTTAGAGGGGTCATAATGTCGGTTCATTATTACGTATTTGGTACCACAGCTAGAGCATGTCTCCAATACTAATGAATATAGGAGCCTGAAAATCGTTTCAATTCGTCTCATTGCTGGTATATCTATAACAATCTATCGAATTTTTACCAAATTTATGAATTTAGAGGCGTAATGATGCTGGTTCATTAGTACCTATTAGGTACCACAGCCAGAGCATGTCTCCAATACTAATGAATATAGGAGCCTGAAAATCTTTTCAATTCGTCTCATTGCTGGTATATCTATAACAATCTATTGAATTTTTACCAAATTTATCAGTTTAGAGGCGTCATAATGTCGGTTCATTATTACGTATTTGGTACCACAGCTAGAGCATGTCTCCAATACTAATGCATATAGGAGCCTGAAAATCGTTTCAATTCGTCTCATTGCTGGTATATCTATAACAATATATCGAATTTTTAACAAATTTATCAATTTAGAGGCGTCATAATGTCGGTTCATTATTACGTATTTGGTACCACAGCTAGAGCATGTCTCCAATACTAATGAATATAGGAGCCTGAAAATCGTTTCAATTCGTCTCATTGCTGGTATATCTATAACAATCTATCGAATTTTTACCAAATTTATGAATTAAGAGGCGTCATAATGTCGGTTCATTATTACGTATTTGGTACCACAGCTAGAGCATGTCTCCAATACTAATGAATATAGGAGCCTGAAAATCGTTTCAATTCGTCTCATTGCTGGTATATCTATAACAATCTATCGAATTTTTACCAAATTTATCAGTTTAGAGGCGTAATGATGCTGGTTCATTAGTACCTATTAGATACCACAGCTAGAGCATGTCTCCAATACTAATGAATATAGGAGCCTGAAAATCGTTTCAATTCGTCTCATTGCTGGTATATCTATAACAATCTATCGAATTTTTACCAAATTTATCAATTTAGAGGCGTCATAATGTCGGTTCATTATTACGTATTTGGTACCACAGCTAGAGCATGTCTCCAATACTAATGAATATAGGAGCCTGAAAATCGTTTCAATTCGTCTCATTGCTGGTATATCTATAACAATCTATCGAATTTTTACCAAATTTATGAATTTAGAGGCGTAATGATGCTGGTTCATTAGTACCTATTAGGTACCACAGCTAGAGCATGTCTCCAATACTAATGAATATAGGAGCCTGAAAATCGTTTCAATTCATCTCATTGCTGGTATATCTATAACAATCTATCGAATTTTTACCAAATTTATGAATTTAGAGGCGTCATAATGTCGGTTCATTATTACGTATTTGGTACCACAGCTAGAGCATGTCTCCAATACTAATGAATATAGGAGCCTGAAAATCGTTCCAATTCGTCTCATTGCTGGTATATCTATAACAATCTATCGAATTTTTACCAAATTTATCAATTTAGAGGCGTAATGATGCTGGTACATTAGTACCTATTAGGTACCACAGCTAGAGCATGTCTCCAATACTAATGAATATAGGAGCCTGAAAATCGTTTCAATTCGTCTCATTGCTGGTATATCTATAACAATCTATCGAATTTTTACCAAATTTATGAATTTAGAGGCGTCATAATGTCGGTTCATTATTACGTATTTGGTACCACAGCTAGAGCATGTCTCCAATACTAATGAATATAGGAGCCTGAAAATCGTTTCAATTCGTCTCATTGCTGGTATATCTATAACAATCAATCGAATTTTTACCAAATTTATGAATTTAGAGGCGTAATGATGCTGGTTCATTAGTACCTATAAGGTACCACAGCTAGAGCATGTCTCCAATACTAATGAATATAGGAGCCTGAAAATCGTTTCAATTCGTCTCATTGCTGGTATATCTATAACAATCTATCGAATTTTTACCAAATTTATGAATTTAGAGGCGTAATGATGCTGGTTCATTAGTACTTATTAGGTACCACAGCTAGAGCATGTCTCCAATACTAATGAATATAGGAGCCTGAAAATCGCTTAAATTCATCTCATTGCTGGTATATCTATAACAATCTATCGAATTTTTACCAAATTTATCAATTTAGAGGCGTCATAATTGCGTGTGCGGGATAATTTTGAAGGACCAGCTGTCTCCTGGGCAGCGAATTTATTCAGGAGAAAATTGTTGTAAAGTGGAAACGGAAAAAAAAAAAACAAGAACTCACCTTGCTGGCATGCGCAGGATTCCTGATTACCGAAGCAATAGTATTTTATATTGAATAATAGGAGGGGTAATAGAGGTGTAGGAAGGATAGGGATTTGATAGGTGGTTTTTTTTACCTACTGTTCGAGTGAAAAAGGCGCGGAAGTCCGGACGCAAACCAGAGTGCTGAGGTACCTACCAAACCGTAGATATTTTTAAAGAACTTGTTTGAACTTCGATAGGCGGTGGTTCCAGCGTAGAAAATTCGCGTTGTACAAGAATTCACCCCGATTTCGATTCACAATTTTTGAAAAAGGCGAGAGAAAGGTTGCGCGTGGGCTAAACATTCAGCGTGCGAGATCGCAGATAGAACTAAACCACAATCAACCTTGAAGGACAGGCGCTGAAGAGGGGACAGCTAAGGGGATCAGTCGATCAATCGATCATACCTCCAATCAACAGGACAACAATCAACAATAACAACAAATGTAAATAACTGGTTCATCCATTACCCCCCACCCTGAAACATCAGTTTCTGAACATGCGAAAAAAAAAACTATAAAATTATCAATAAGTTAGTTAACATCATAATGAACAATCAGAGTAAGATTAAAGAGTTAGAAGACTAAATAACAACATCATGAAAAATGCAGAGCTTATACAAATGTTCCCCTACTGGGTAGGTAGAGGAACATACCTTGGCAACAGGGCGGCGATAGGAACCAGAACTCGTTCTAACCCCCACAACTCGAACAGCTCCGTCTCTACCAGGGTGGACACTCTCGATGATTCCAAGAGGCCAGCTAAGTGGTGGTGCGTTGTCCTTCACAACTATAACCACTGTACCCTCCTCTATGGGTGTTGTGTCTCGTGTCCACTTTGCTCTGGATTGCAGTGTGCTCAAATATTCGCGATGCCATCTGTCCCAGTAGTTCTGCACCATACGATCGACAAATTGATAGCGAGATAGGCGATTGATCTGAATATTCCGAAGATCTTGTACGGGCAGATGGTCCAATGAGGTTCCAACAGTTAGAAAATGTGCTGGTGTTAGTGCTGACAATGAATTGGGATCATTTGTTAAGGCACATAAGGGTCGGCTGTTCATGACTGCCTCAACTTGAATGAGAGCTGTGTTGAATTCCTCGTAAGTTAATATTTGGCCACCGATGATGCGTTGTAAATGTCCCTTGACACACTTTATGTTGGATTCCCATATTCCTCCAAACCAAGGACCATATGCCGGATTTATTCTCCATTCTATGCCTCTTGAGGCCACCTCATTTCCAATGCGTGACTGAAATGCGATTGAATTTGTAAGTTCACCCAGTTCATCAAGTACTCTTCGTGCGCCAATAAAATTACTGCCTCCATCAGATAAGATTAAGGAACAAGGCCCCCTGCGAGAGATAAATCGCTTAAAAGCAGCCATAAAACAATCTGTGGTCAAATCAGAAGCAAGCTCTATGTGTACAGCTTTCACTTCGAGACAGACGAAAAGGCAGATGTAGGATTTAGTCAGCAGAGGTTGCCCTCTTCTGCGATGTGGAGTAATGAGAAAAGGGCCAGCGTAGTCCACACCAGTGCGATCAAAAACCCTTGTTCCCTGTACACGGAGACCTGGAAGCGGAGCCATCTTGGGTATTGTGGGTCTTGGACGGGTTCGGAAACAAATATTGCAGCAATGTATGCGTGACCGAATGCGTGATATCGCGGCAGGTATCCAGTATTTTTCACGGAGTGAAGCCAACACGACTTGTTGTCCACCATGTAACAGATTGAAATGGTAGTGATCAATTATCAGATCTACGAATCGTCCTCTAGTAGGCAGTAAAATGGGGTGTTTTTGCTCAAAAGAGATAGGAGCATTCTGGAGACGACCCCCCACCCTGAGGATTCCTTCGTGCAAAAAAGGGTCTAAATGTCGAATGTTGCTGGTGATTGGCTCACCTCTCCGAAGTTTATTAATTTCTTCATGGTATTCTGAACCCTGTACGCATCGAATCCAAAACTCTGTTGCCTTTTTTATTTCTTCGGCTTTCACAAATGGGGTCTTCAAGTTGATGCGTGTGCAAGTCCGGAATACATAGGCTGTTGAACGAAATAACTTTCTAATTGAAGAAATACGATCCAACAGACGTGCCAGAGAGTTTTCAGGCTGCCTGAAGACAATCAGCGAAGTGACCTTCGACTCGCTTTCAGGCACCTCCACCAAACCATTCTCTATGACAGGTCTTGGCCAGCTCGACTCCTCTTCCATCAACCATGATGGTCCATGAAACCAAAGCGGATGATTAAGCAATCCCTCAGGCAATATACCTCTAGAGAGAACGTCTGCTGGGTTATCTTCCCCTGGAACGTGTCGCCAATGTTCGGTGGACAGATTTTCCTGGATTTGCGCAATTCTATTGCCAACGAATATCTTCCAACGAGATGCGTCAGAGTGAATCCAATGTAGAACGACCTTTGAGTCAGTGAAAGCAACAACAGAACTGAATTTATGTCGTGAATGGTAACTCTCAATCACTTTGTGCATAAGGTGCGACAATAACAATGCGGCACACAATTCCAAACGTGGAATTGTAACGACGGTCGAAGGAGCGATCTTTGATTTTGCACAGAGGAGATTAGTCTCAGGTGGAGCACCAGGAACCGCTGTGCGTACGTAAATACATGCTCCATATGCCTTACTTGAACTATCAGCAAAGCCAACAAGGGTAGTATGTGCACCCTCAATGATTCCCGCATGTCTATTAAAGGAAACATGCTTCAGCAGAGGAAGTGCCGCCCTGAATTGATTCCACTCATCAACAATCTCCGATGCAGGGGACTCATCCCAATCAGTCCCCTTCTTCCAAAGCTCCTTTATCATGAGTTTAGCGACCAAAGTGACGGGTGCAACCAAACCCAAAGGATCAAATATGCTTGCTGTAACTGACAGTATGTTGCGTTTTGTACAAGGCAGATCCACCTCCTCAATCACACACGCAAAACAATCCCGAGTAGGCGACCATTGAACTCCAAGAACTTTGGACGACGGATCATAATCAAAATCGATTAAAGGCAACAAGCGGGATTCCTCCGGAATCTGTGATAGCAATTTTGGTGAATTTGATGCCCATTTGGAGAGAGTGAAACCACCGGATGCAAACATAGCATTTAGTTGTTTGTACAGTTCCAGGAGTTCAGTCTCACTCCCAACTGAAGTGGCCACGTCGTCAACATAGGCATCACGCTGTGTCACCACAGCAGCAAGAGGAAAGCGGGACTGTTCAAGTTCAGCAAGAAGTCGTACGACTCGATTTGCGAGGTAAGGCGAACTGGTATTGCCAAACACCACCTTATTGATCTCATAAACATCCAGTGGTTGTCTAGGGTCCGATCTCCAAATGAACCGCTGGAATCTTCGGTCATCCTTCGAAACATTAATCTGAAGAAACATACGCTTTACGTCGGTGGTCAACACAAACTTGAACAACCTAAAATGAATCAGGACATCGAAGATATCTGCATGTAGTTTTGGCCCAACAAAGAGCAACTGGTTGAGAGATTGTGACGAGCTTGTAGGTGCGGATGCGTTGAATACAATGCGGAGTGGCGTAGTGGGATGTTCGGGGCGATGAACACCATGATGAGGCATGTAATATGCACATTTGTTCGATACATTCGATGCAGGACCAACACGAGAAACTGTCCCATCGTCGATGTATTCCTGGAGAAGCGATGAGTAAGAGTTGTGTAGGTCCGGATTCTTAAGGAGTCTGCGTTCAAGGGAAATGAATTTTGCGATGCATAATTCCTTGGAAGATCCCAAAGTATCAGGAGGTTTACAGAATGGAAGACGCACTGTAAAAGTACCATCCTTATTTCGGACGTATGTATCCATAAAGAAACGTTCACATTGTGCGTCTTCTTTACTAAGGAGTTTGCGTTTTGGAACCTCTTCTAGCGTCCAGAATTTTTTAACCTGAGAATCCAAAGACGGTTGAGCTAAGAAACACTGTAATTCTGTGGTTTGCTGGTGAGTAGCCAGCAAGGCACGACCCATGACAACATAACCCAGAGTGGTCTCCAGAGCAACCGGAGTACCAGTGCTTCCTGTGACCCTCCTGGTACCAACAATCAATGGCCACAGCTCAGCTCCAATGAGCAGGTCCACATCAGTAGGCTTGAAAAACCCCACATCTGCTAGTGGTAAATCCTTCAAATGTGCGAGATGAGTAAGCGACACCTCTACTGAAGGAACACTATCACTGAGACGCTCAACAACTAGAGCGTGAGCAACATAACGATGCGTTGGATCAATGCGAGAACGGAAATTTAGAACAGTACAAGCGGAAATATTCATAGGCGAAGATCCAATACCCTTCACAACCGAGCGGGCAGGATCCATTGGTAGACCAAGTCTGCGACAAGCTTTGTGCGTGAGAAAATTCGATTGAGATCCACTGTCCAAAAGACCACGAAGCTCATGTGTAACACCACTACTATCCTCAGCAAGAACTGTAACAGTAGCCAAAAGTACGGTCGATGGCTCATCAATACTGAACGTAACATCTGTAGAGCAGAATGTCTGATGAGTCGGATCTGTATGCTCGCCCTGAGGTGTTCCTGAACCTTGCTGTAAGTTTGAATTTGATTGGGTGCTTGATAATCTTGATGTCTCGAGGCGATGCAACATACTATGGTGTCTCTTACCACAATCGTCCACCCTACAGCCTGTCGTAGACTTACAATTGACGCTCAAGTGAAATGGAGATAAGCAATTGAAACAAATTGCGTTTGATTCAGCATAATGCCACCTGTCATCCACCTTCAATTGTCTAAAGGCGGAGCATAGGTACATAGAATGATGATCTGTCGATCTGCACAGTGAACAGCCCTCAGAACTACTCTTATGTTTTCCAAACGATGCTGTAGGCTGCGGAACGCCAGACGAGTCCGGTTCGCGCGCCAGAAGAACATTTTGATTGAAATTAGAACTTTGTGGAATTTTATTCGAAGCTCTAAAATTGTTTGATTGCGTTTTAAAACCAGAAGCACTAACCATAGTGTTTCCCCTACTCAAAATTTTCGCTTGTTCAGTCACAAATGTAACAAGGTTTTTAAATTGTGGAATTGAGGTTGCTGAGCGATGAGAATTCTCAAACAACCTGGAAGTGGTCCCATCCAGTTTTTTCAGACCGAGGTGAAGGAATATATAATCAGCTAGATCACTAAGATCCATCTGCTTCAGGGCATTTACCGGTTCAACGAAATTACACAAAAAGTTGTCTAGAGATTGTTCAGACTCAGAAGTAATAGGTTTGAAATTCAGAACCTTTTCGAGATACGTAGAAGCAAGCGTTCTACTATCCTCGAACCTGTCTTTCAGCGTTTGTAGAATTAACTCATAATTCTCTGCAGTAGGAGGAATCGACATACAAACCGACCTAGCTGAACCCTCTAAATGCATGAACAAATGCGTAACCTTTTCTATAGCACTGAATGCAGGATTTTCATGAACTATCTTCGTGAAAACCTGATAAAATATTGGCCACTGTTCTGGCGCACCATTGAATAAGGGTATGTTGATTGGGGGCAACTTACTTTTCGAACCGCAATTACCATCGCTACACTTTGTTTGCTGTGTTTTTGCTTGCCTATGGGACTCTACATAATGTGAAGTTTCATTTACTTAGCAAAACAATAGCTCGAACGCTTCTACATCAGCATAATTAGGCGTGAACTTCTCTTTAGTCACAAGAGAGAGCTCATTTATTTTATCAACACAAGCAATGAAATCAGATCGGAGCAAACCCACTGTTCTTGCTCCAGCAATAAGTGAAGTAGAGTATTTATTATCATTTTTTGCCCTAAGCGATGCATCATAAAGATCCTGCATGCGTTTGAATAACATTTCTTTTTTCTTTATTAAAACTGCGAGAGCATTTTGTTCCGTGGTTGACATAGTGAAATTAGTTGATAAAATTGTACGTAGATAAGATAATGTAAATTGTACGATTGAAGCGAGAATAAATTAATATCTACAAAATTCAATTGAAAATTGCTCAAGCTAAATGTTAAAGCTAATCAGAATTTGCTTGGAAGTTTCTGAGTTAGAATTAAAGGAACGTGCGATCTAAAATAAGCCCCAGAATGATCCCTGGACTTGATAGGTTACTATAAATTAATGTAGGAATTTGCAGGTCCACTTTCTTCAACTACTCACTGTGACCCTTATAACTACAGTGAATCGAAATGGGGAAGAATCTGCGAACTTTTCTATTAACAATCGTGGCTCGAAGACCAATTTTCTGCGTGTGCTGGGATAATTTTGAAGGACCAGCTGTCTCCTGGGCAGCGAATTTATTCAGGAGAAAATTGTTGTAAAGTGGAAACGGAAAAAAAAACAAGAACTCACCTTGCTGGCATGCGCAGGATTCCTGATTACCGAAGCAATAGTATTTTATATTGAATAATAGGAGGGGTAATAGAGGTGTAGGAAGGATAGGGATTTGATAGGTGGTTTTTTTTACCTACTGTTCGAGTGAAAAAGGCGCGGAAGTCCGGACGCAAACCAGAGTGCTGAGGGTACCTACCAAACCGTAGATATTTTTAAAGAACTTGTTTGAACTTCGATAGGCGGTGGTTCCAGCGTAGAAAATTCGCGTTGTACAAGAATTCACCCCGATTTCGATTCACAATTTTTGAAAAAGGCGAGAGAAAGGTTGCGCGTGGGCTAAACATTCAGCGTGCGAGATCGCAGATAGAACTAAACCACAATCAACCTTGAAGGACAGGCGCTGAAGAGGGGACAGCTAAGGGGATCAGTCGATCAATCGATCATACCTCCAATCAACAGGACAACAATCAACAATAACAACAAATGTAAATAACTGGTTCATCCAAAA
>WIXP02000026.1:0-36037 GCA_009739505.2 Apolygus lucorum
CAAGAGCATGTCTCCAATACTAATGAATGTAGGAGCCTGAAAATCGTTTCAATTCGTCTCATTGCTGGTATATCTATAACAATCTATCGAATTTTTACAAATTTATCAATTTAGAGGCGTCATAATGTCGGTTCATTATTACTATTTGGTACCACAGCTAGAGCATGTCTCCATACTAATGAATATAGGAGCCTGAAATCGTTTCAATTCGTCTCATTGCTGGATATCCTTAACAATCTATCGAATTTTTACCAAATTTTGAATTTAGAGGCGTCATAATGCTGGTTCATTATACCTATTAGGTACCACAGCTAGAGCATGTCTCCAATACTAATGAATATAGGAGCCTGAAAATCGTTTCAATTCGTCTCATTGCTGGTATATCTATAACAATCTATCGAATTTTTACCAAATTTATCATTTTAGAGGCGTCATAATGTCGGTTCTTATTACGTATTTGGTACCACAGCTAGAGCATGTCCTCAATACTATGAATATAGGAGCCTGAAAATCGTTTCAATTCGTCTCATTGCTGGTATATCTATAACAATCTATCGAATTTTTACCAAATTTATGAATTTAGAGGCGTAATGATGTCTGGTTCATTAGTACCTATTAGGTACCACAGCTAGAGCATGTCTCCAATACTAATGAATATAGGAGCCTGAAAATCGTTTCAATTCGTCTCATTGCTGGTATATCTATAACAATCTATCGAATTTTTACCAAATTTATCAATTTAGAGGCGTCATAATGTCGGTTCATTATTACGTATTTGGTACCACAGCTAGAGCATGTCTCCAATACTAATGAATATAGGAGCCTGAAAATCGTTTCAATTCGTCTCATTGCTGGTATATCTATAACAATCTATCGAATTTTTACCAAATTTATCAATTTAGAGGCGTCATAATGTCGGTTCATTATTACGTATTTGGTACCACAGCTAGAGCATGTCTCCAATACTAATGAATATAGGAGCCTGAAAATCGTTTCAATTCGTCTCATTGCTGGTATATCTATAACAATCTATCGAATTTTTACCAAATTTATCAATTTAGAGGCGTCATAATGTCGGTTCATTATTACGTATTTGGTACCACAGCTAGAGCATGTCTCCAATACTAATGAATATAGGAGCCTGAAAATCGTTTCAATTCGTCTCATTGCTGGTATATCTATAACAATCTATCGAATTTTTACCAAATTTATCAATTTAGAGGCGTCATAATGTCGGTTCATTATTACGTATTTGGTACCACAGCTAGAGCATGTCTCCAATACTAATGAATATAGGAGCCTGAAAATCGTTTCAATTCGTCTCATTGCTGGTATATCTATAACAATCTATCGAATTTTTACCAAATTTATGAATTTAGAGGCGTAATGATGCTGGTTCATTAGTACCTATTAGGTACCACAGCTAGAGCATGTCTCCAATACTAATGAATATAGGAGCCTGAAAATCGTTTCAATTCGTCTCATTGCTGGTATATCTATAACAATCTATCGAATTTTTACCAAATTTATCAATTTAGAGGCGTCATAATGTCGGTTCATTATTACGTATTTGGTACCACAGCTAGAGCATGTCTCCAATACTAATGAATATAGGAGCCTGAAAATCGTTTCAATTCGTCTCATTGCTGGTATATCTATAACAATCTATCGAATTTTTACCAAATTTATCAATTTAGAGGCGTCATAATGTCGGTTCATTATTACGTATTTGGTACCACAGCTAGAGCATGTCTCCAATACTAATGAATATAGGAGCCTGAAAATCGTTTCAATTCGTCTCATTGCTGGTATATCTATAACAATCTATCGAATTTTTACCAAATTTATCAATTTAGAGGCGTCATAATGTCGGTTCATTATTACGTATTTGGTACCACAGCTAGAGCATGTCTCCAATACTAATGAATATAGGAGCCTGAAAATCGTTTCAATTCGTCTCATTGCTGGTATATCTATAACAATCTATCGAATTTTTACCAAATTTATCAATTTAGAGGCGTCATAATGTCGGTTCATTATTACGTATTTGGTACCACAGCTAGAGCATGTCTCCAATACTAATGAATATAGGAGCCTGAAAATCGTTTCAATTCGTCTCATTGCTGGTATATCTATAACAATCTATCGAATTTTTACCAAATTTATCAATTTAGAGGCGTCATAATGTCGGTTCATTATTACGTATTTGGTACCACAGCTAGAGCATGTCTCCAATACTAATGAATATAGGAGCCTGAAAATCGTTTCAATTCGTCTCATTGCTGGTATATCTATAACAATCTATCGAATTTTTACCAAATTTATGAATTTAGAGGCGTCATAATGTCGGTTCATTAGTACCGTATTAGGTACCACAGCTAGAGCATGTCTCCAATACTAATGAATATAGGAGCCTGAAAATCGTTTCAATTCGTCTCATTGCTGGTATATCTATAACAATCTATCGAATTTTTACCAAATTTATCAATTTAGAGGCGTCATAATGTCGGTTCATTATTACGTATTTGGTACCACAGCTAGAGCATGTCTCCAATACTAATGAATATAGGAGCCTGAAAATCGTTTCAATTCGTCTCATTGCTGGTATATCTATAACAATCTATCGAATTTTTACCAAATTTATCAATTTAGAGGCGTCATAATGTCGGTTCATTATTACGTATTTGGTACCACAGCTAGAGCATGTCTCCAATACTAATGAATATAGGAGCCTGAAAATCGTTTCAATTCGTCTCATTGCTGGTATATCTATAACAATCTATCGAATTTTTACCAAATTTATCAATTTAGAGGCGTCATAATGTCGGTTCATTATTACGTATTTGGTACCACAGCTAGAGCATGTCTCCAATACTAATGAATATAGGAGCCTGAAAATCGTTTCAATTCGTCTCATTGCTGGTATATCTATAACAATCTATCGAATTTTTACCAAATTTATCAATTTAGAGGCGTCATAATGTCGGTTCATTATTACGTATTTGGTACCACAGCTAGAGCATGTCTCCAATACTAATGAATATAGGAGCCTGAAAATCGTTTCAATTCGTCTCATTGCTGGTATATCTATAACAATCTATCGAATTTTTACCAAATTTATCAATTTAGAGGCGTCATAATGTCGGTTCATTAGTACGTATTGGTACCACAGCTAGAGCATGTCTCCAATACTAATGAATATAGGAGCCTGAAAATCGTTTCAATTCGTCTCATTGCTGGTATATCTATAACAATCTATCGAATTTTTACCAAATTTATCAATTTAGAGGCGTCATAATGTCTGGTTCATTAGTACCGTATTAGGTACCACAGCTAGAGCATGTCTCCAATACTAATGAATATAGGAGCCTGAAAATCGTTTCAATTCGTCTCATTGCTGGTATATCTATAACAATCTATCGAATTTTTACCAAATTTATCAATTTAGAGGCGTCATAATGTCGGTTCATTATTACGTATTTGGTACCACAGCTAGAGCATGTCTCCAATACTAATGAATATAGGAGCCTGAAAATCGTTTCAATTCGTCTCATTGCTGGTATATCTATAACAATCTATCGAATTTTTACCAAATTTATCAATTTAGAGGCGTCATAATGTCGGTTCATTATTACGTATTTGGTACCACAGCTAGAGCATGTCTCCAATACTAATGAATATAGGAGCCTGAAAATCGTTTCAATTCGTCTCATTGCTGGTATATCTATAACAATCTATCGAATTTTTACCAAATTTATCAATTTAGAGGCGTCATAATGTCGGTTCATTATTACGTATTTGGTACCACAGCTAGAGCATGTCTCCAATACTAATGAATATAGGAGCCTGAAAATCGTTTCAATTCGTCTCATTGCTGGTATATCTATAACAATCTATCGAATTTTTACCAAATTTATGAATTTAGAGGCGTAATGATGCTGGTTCATTAGTACCTATTAGGTACCACAGCTAGAGCATGTCTCCAATACTAATGAATATAGGAGCCTGAAAATCGTTTCAATTCGTCTCATTGCTGGTATATCTATAACAATCTATCGAATTTTTACCAAATTTATCAATTTAGAGGCGTCATAATGTCGGTTCATTATTACGTATTTGGTACCACAGCTAGAGCATGTCTCCAATACTAATGAATATAGGAGCCTGAAAATCGTTTCAATTCGTCTCATTGCTGGTATATCTATAACAATCTATCGAATTTTTACCAAATTTATGAATTTAGAGGCGTCATAATGTCGGTTCATTAGTACGTATTGGTACCACAGCTAGAGCATGTCTCCAATACTAATGAATATAGGAGCCTGAAAATCGTTTCAATTCGTCTCATTGCTGGTATATCTATAACAATCTATCGAATTTTTACCAAATTTATCAATTTAGAGGCGTCATAATGTCGGTTCATTATTACGTATTTGGTACCACAGCTAGAGCATGTCTCCAATACTAATGAATATAGGAGCCTGAAAATCGTTTCAATTCGTCTCATTGCTGGTATATCTATAACAATCTATCGAATTTTTACCAAATTTATCAATTTAGAGGCGTCATAATGTCGGTTCATTATTACGTATTTGGTACCACAGCTAGAGCATGTCTCCAATACTAATGAATATAGGAGCCTGAAAATCGTTTCAATTCGTCTCATTGCTGGTATATCTATAACAATCTATCGAATTTTTACCAAATTTATCAATTTAGAGGCGTCATAATGTCGGTTCATTATTACGTATTTGGTACCACAGCTAGAGCATGTCTCCAATACTAATGAATATAGGAGCCTGAAAATCGTTTCAATTCGTCTCATTGCTGGTATATCTATAACAATCTATCGAATTTTTACCAAATTTATGAATTTAGAGGCGTAATGATGCTGGTTCATTAGTACCTATTAGGTACCACAGCTAGAGCATGTCTCCAATACTAATGAATATAGGAGCCTGAAAATCGTTTCAATTCGTCTCATTGCTGGTATATCTATAACAATCTATCGAATTTTTACCAAATTTATGCAATTTAGAGGCGTCATAATGTCGGTTCATTATTACGTATTTGGTACCACAGCTAGAGCATGTCTCCAATACTAATGAATATAGGAGCCTGAAAATCGTTTCAATTCGTCTCATTGCTGGTATATCTATAACAATCTATCGAATTTTTACCAAATTTATGAATTTAGAGGCGTAATGATGCTGGTTCATTAGTACCTATTAGGTACCACAGCTAGAGCATGTCTCCAATACTAATGAATGTAGGAGCCTGAAAATCGTTTCAATTCGTCTCATTGCTGGTATATCTATAACAATCTATCGAATTTTTACCAAATTTATCAATTTAGAGGCGTCATAATGTCGGTTCATTATTACGTATTTGGTACCACAGCTAGAGCATGTCTCCAATACTAATGAATATAGGAGCCTGAAAATCGTTTCAATTCGTCTCATTGCTGGTATATCTATAACAATCTATCGAATTTTTACCAAATTTATGAATTTAGAGGCGTAATGATGCTGGTTCATTAGTACCTATTAGGTACCACAGCTAGAGCATGTCTCCAATACTAATGAATGTAGGAGCCTGAAAATCGTTTCAATTCGTCTCATTGCTGGTATATCTATAACAATCTATCGAATTTTTACCAAATTTATCAATTTAGAGGCGTCATAATGTCGGTTCATTATTACGTATTTGGTACCACAGCTAGAGCATGTCTCCAATACTAATGAATATAGGAGCCTGAAAATCGTTTCAATTCGTCTCATTGCTGGTATATCTATAACAATCTATCGAATTTTTACCAAATTTATGAATTTAGAGGCGTAATGATGCTGGTTCATTAGTACCTATTAGGTACCACAGCTAGAGCATGTCTCCAATACTAATGAATGTAGGAGCCTGAAAATCGTTTCAATTCGTCTCATTGCTGGTATATCTATAACAATCTATCGAATTTTTACCAAATTTATCAATTTAGAGGCGTCATAATGTCGGTTCATTATTACGTATTTGGTACCACAGCTAGAGCATGTCTCCAATACTAATGAATATAGGAGCCTGAGAATCGTTTCAATTCGTCTCATTGCTGGTATATCTATAACAATCTATCGAATTTTTACCAAATTTATCAATTTAGAGGCGTCATAATGTCGGTTCATTATTACGTATTTGGTACCACAGCTAGAGCATGTCTCCAATACTAATGAATATAGGAGCCTGAAAATCGTTTCAATTCGTCTCATTGCTGGTATATCTATAACAATCTATCGAATTTTTACCAAATTTATGAATTTAGAGGCGTAATGATGCTGGTTCATTAGTACCTATTAGGTACCACAGCTAGAGCATGTCTCCAATACTAATGAATATAGGAGCCTGAAAATCGTTTCAATTCGTCTCATTGCTGGTATATCTATAACAATCTATCGAATTTTTACCAAATTTATCAGTTTAGAGGCGTCATAATGTCGGTTCATTATTACGTATTTGGTACCACAGCTAGAGCATGTCTCCAATACTAATGAATATAGGAGCCTGAAAATCGTTTCAATTCGTCTCATTGCTGGTATATCTATAACAATCTATCGAATTTTTACCAAATTTATGAATTTAGAGGCGTCATAATGTCGGTTCATTATTACGTATTTGGTACCACAGCTAGAGCATGTCTCCAATACTAATGAATATAGGAGCCTGAAAATCGTTTCAATTCGTCTCATTGCTGGTATATCTATAACAATCTATCGAATTTTTACCAAATTTATCAATTTAGAGGCGTCATAATGTCGGTTCATTATTACGTATTTGGTACCACAGCTAGAGCATGTCTCCAATACTAATGAATATAGGAGCCTGAAAATCGTTCCAATTCGTCTTATTGCTGGTATATCTATAACAATCTATCGACTTTTTACCAAATTTATCAATTTAGAGGCGTCATAATGTCGGTTCATTATTACGTATTTGGTACCACAGCTAGAGCATGTCTCCAATAC
Source organism: Apolygus lucorum (assembly GCA_009739505.2). Classification (NCBI taxonomy): domain Eukaryota; kingdom Metazoa; phylum Arthropoda; class Insecta; order Hemiptera; family Miridae; genus Apolygus; species Apolygus lucorum. The sequence continues at coordinate 7,011 of WIXP02000026.1, forward strand.
TAATGAATATAGGAGCCTGAAAATCGTTTCAATTCGTCTCATTGCTGGTATATCTATAACAATCTATCGAATTTTTACCAAATTTATCAATTTAGAGGCGTCATAATGTCGGTTCATTATTACGTATTTGGTACCACAGCTAGAGCATGTCTCCAATACTAATGAATATAGGAGCCTGAAAATCGTTTCAATTCGTCTCATTGCTGGTATATCTATAACAATCTATCGAATTTATACCAAATTTATGAATTTAGAGGCGTAATGATGCTGGTTCATTAGTACCTATTAGGTACCATAGCTAGAGCATGTCTCCAATACTAATGAATATAGGAGCCTGAAAATCGTTTCAATTCGTCTCATTGCTGGTATATCTATAACAATCTATCGAATTTTTACCAAATTTATGAACTTAGAGGCGTCATAATGTCGGTTCATTATTACGTATTTGGTACCACAGCTAGAGCATGTCTCCAATACTAATGAATATAGGAGCCTGAAAATCGTTTCAATTCGTCTCATTGTTGGTATATCTATAACAATCTATCGAATTTTTACCAAATTTATGAATTTAGAGGCGTAATGATGCTGGGTCATTAGTACCTATTAGGTACCACAGCTAGAGCATGTCTCCAATACTAATGAATGTAGGAGCCTGAAAATCGTTTCAATTCGTCTCATTGCTGGTATATCTATAACAATCTATCGAATTTTCACCAAATTTATCAATTTAGAGGCGTCATAATGTCGGTTCATTATTACGTATTTGGTACCACAGCTAGAGCATGTCTCCAATACTAATGAATATAGGAGCCTGAAAATCGTTTCAATTCGTCTCATTGCTGGTATATCTATAACAATCTATCGAATTTTTACCAAATTTATGAATTTAGAGGCGTAATGATGCTGGTTCATTAGTACCTATTAGGTACCACAGCTAGAGCATGTCTCCAATACTAATGAATATAGGAGCCTGAAAATCGTTTCAATTCGTCTCATTGCTGGTATATCTATAACAATCTATCGAATTTTTACCAAATTTATCAATTTAGAGGCGTCATAATGTCGGTTCATTATTACGTATTTGGTACCACAGCTAGAGCATGTCTCCAATACTAATGAATATAGGAGCCTGAAAATCGTTTCAATTCGTCTCATTGCTGGTATATCTATAACAATCTATCGAATTTTTACCAAATTTATGAATTTAGAGGCGTAATGATGCTGGTTCATTAGTACCTATTAGGTACCACAGCTAGAGCATGTCTCCAATACTAATGAATGTAGGAGCCTGAAAATCGTTTCAATTCGTCTCATTGCTGGTATATCTATAACAATCTATCGAATTTTTACCAAATTTATCAATTTAGAGGCGTCATAATGTCGGTTCATTATTACGTATTTGGTACCACAGCTAGAGCATGTCTCCAATACTAATGAATATAGGAGCCTGAGAATCGTTTCAATTCGTCTCATTGCTGGTATATCTATAACAATCTATCGAATTTTTCCAAATTTATCAATTTAGAGGCGTCATAATGTCGGTTCATTATTACGTATTTGGTACCACAGCTAGAGCATGTCTCCAATACTAATGAATATAGGAGCCTGAAAATCGTTTCAATTCGTCTCATTGCTGGTATATCTATAACAATCTATCGAATTTTTACCAAATTTATGAATTTAGAGGCGTAATGATGCTGGTTCATTAGTACCTATTAGGTACCACAGCTAGAGCATGTCTCCAATACTAATGAATATAGGAGCCTGAAAATCGTTTCAATTCGTCTCATTGCTGGTATATCTATAACAATCTATCGAATTTTTACCAAATTTATCAATTTAGAGGCGTCATAATGTCGGTTCATTATTACGTATTTGGTACCACAGCTAGAACATGTCTCCAATACTAATGAATATAGGAGCCTGAAAATCGTTTCAATTCGTCTCATTGCTGGTATATCTATAACAATCTATCGAATTTTTACCAAATTTATGAATTTAGAGGCGTCATAATGTCGGTTCATTATTACGTATTTGGTACCACAGCTAGAGCATGTCTCCAATACTAATGAATATAGGAGCCTGAAAATCGTTTCAATTCGTCTCATTGCTGGTATATCTATAACAATCTATCGAATTTTTACCAAATTTATGAATTTAGAGGCGTAATGATGCTGGTTCATTAGTACCTATTAGGTACCACAGCTAGAGCATGTCTCCAATACTAATGAATGTAGGAGCCTGAAAATCGTTTCAATTCGTCTCATTGCTGGTATATCTATAACAATCTATCGAATTTTTACCAAATTTATCAATTTAGAGGCGTCATAATGTCGGTTCATTGTTACGTATTTGGTACCACAGCTAGAGCTTGTCTCCAATACTAATGAATATAGGAGCCTGAAAATCGTTTCAATTCGTCTCATTGCTGGTATATCTATAACAATCTATCGAATTTTTACCAAATTTATCAATTTAGAGGCGTCATAATGTCGGTTCATTATTACGTATTTGGTACCACAGCTAGAGCATGTCTCCAATACTAATGAATATAGGAGCCTGAAAATCGTTTCAATTCGTCTCATTGCTGGTATATCTATAACAATCTATCGAATTTTTACCAAATTTATGAATTTAGAGGCGTAATGATGCTGGTTCTATAGTACCTATTAGGTACCACATCTAGAGCATGTCTCCAATACTAATGAATGTAGGAGCCTGAAAATCGTTTCAATTCGTCTCATTGCTGGTATATCTATAACAATCTATCGAATTTTTACCAAATTTATCAATTTAGAGGCGTAATGATGCTGGTTCATTAGTACCTATTAGGTACCACAGCTAGAGCATGTCTCCAATACTAATGAATATAGGAGCCTGAAAATCGTTTCAATTCGTCTCATTGCTGGTATATCTATAACAATCTATCGAATTTTTACCAAATTTATCAATTTAGAGGCGTCATAATGTCGGTTCATTATTACGTATTTGGTACCACAGCTAGAGCATGTCTCCAATACTAATGAATATAGGAGCCTGAAAATCGTTTCAATTCGTCTCATTGCTCGTATATCTATAACAATCTATCGAATTTTTACCAAATTTATGAATTTAGAGGCGTAATGATGCTGGTTCATTAGTACCTATTAGGTACCACAGCTAGAGCATGTCTCCAATACTAATGAATATAGGAGCCTGAAAATCGTTTCAATTCGTCTCATTGCTGGTATATCTATAACAATCTATCGAATTTTTACCAAATTTATGAATTTAGAGGCGTCATAATGTCGGTTCATTATTACGTATTTGGTACCACAGCTAGAGCATGTCTCCAATACTAATGAATATAGGAGCCTGAAAATCGTTTCAATTCGTCTCATTGCTGGTATATCTATAACAATCTATCGAATTTTTACCAAATATATCAATTTAGAGGCGTCATAATGTCGGTTCATTATTACGTATTTGGTACCACAGCTAGAGCATGTCTCCAATACTAATGAATATAGGAGCCTGAAAATCGTTTCAATTCGTCTCATTGCTGGTATATCTATAACAATCTATCGAATTTTTACCAAATTTATGAATTTAGAGGCGTCATAATGTCGGTTCATTATTACGTATTTGGTACCACAGCTAGAGCATGTCTCCAATACTAATGAATATAGGAGCCTGAAAATCGTTTCAATTCGTCTCATTGCTGGTATATCTATAACAATCTATCGAATTTTTACCAAATTTATCAATTTAGAGGCGTAATGATGCTGGTTCATTAGTACCTATTAGGTACCACAGCTAGAGCATGTCTCCAATACTAATGAATATAGGAGCCTGAAAATCGTTTCAATTCGTCTCATTGCTGGTATATCTATAACAATCTATCGAATTTTTACCAAATTTATCAATTTAGAGGCGTCATAATGTCGGTTCATTATTACGTATTTGGTACCACAGCTAGAGCATGTCTCGAATACTAATGAATATAGGAGCCTGAAAATCGTTTCAATTCGTCTCATTGCTGGTATATCTATAACACTATATCGAATTTTTACCAAATTTATGAATTTAGAGGCGTCATAATGTCGGTTCATTATTACGTATTTGGTACCACAGCTAGAGCATGTCTCCAATACTAATGAATATAGGAGCCTGAAAATCATTTCAATTCGTCTCATTGCTGGTATATCTATAACAATCTATCGAATTTTTACCAAATTTATCAATTTAGAGGCGTCATAATGTCGGTTCATTATTACGTATTTGGTACCACAGCTAGAGCATGTCTCCAATACTAATGAATATAGGAGCCTGAAAATCGTTTCAATTCGTCTCATTGCTGGTATATCTATAACAATCTATCGAATTTTTACCAAATTTATGAATTTAGAGGCGTAATGATGCTGGTTCATTAGTACCTATTAGGTACCACAGCTAGAGCATGTCTCCAATACTAATGAATATAGGAGCCTGAAAATCGTTTCAATTCGTCTCATTGCTGGTATATCTATAACAATCTATCGAATTTTTACCAAATTTATCAATTTAGAAGCGTAATAATGTCGGTTCATTATCACGTATTTGGTACCACAGCTAGAGCATGTCTCCAATACTAATGAATATAGGAGCCTGAAAATCGTTTCAATTCGTCTCATTGCTGGTATATCTATAACAAAATATCGAATTTTTACCAAATTTATGAATTTAGAGGCGTAATGATGCTGGTTCATTAGTACCTATTAGGTACCACAGCTAGAGCATGTCTCCAATACTAATGAATGTAGGAGCCTGAAAATCGTTTCAATTCGTCTCATTGCTGGTATATCTATAACAATCTATCGAATTTTTACCAAATTTATGAATTTAGAGGCGTACTGATGCTGGTTCATTAGTACCTATTAGGTACCACAGCTAGAGCATGTCTCCAATACTAACCCATTAGTGCCCGTAATTATTTTTTTCTAAAATTTCTGATGAAACTTGGTAAGAAGCCTCATAATACGCCTAGAAGCACTAGAAAAATAATTTTAAAAATTTCGGCATACGAAAAGGTGTTCTAAAGGGGTGTTCCCAAATTAGCCCTCTGGGCACTCAGCACTAGCAGTTCTGGGAAAGTAATACTCAGTCACGACCGATCATTTTTCAACAGTTATTGAAGTATATAAAACCAAAAAACCGTCACAAAAAAGTTGTAAATAGTAAATTCTGTCGAATAAACGAAAGAATGTGGCAACTAACGTATTATCTCGAAAATGTTGAGTGGAATGTATTGAAATAGTCAACGCACGTTCCCTGCTTGAACTTGCACATGGCGCATAGGTACTCAAGCAGTGCAGTTTATTCCTGCGTATCTCTTCATTTTCTTCCCCTCCGTATACAAAATGTGGTGGTCTATATATTATCATTGCATCGCTGACCCTAGATGTAGAAATCGATCTTCCAGAAGTCCCTGGATGTCTCCAGGCGACAGCTTAGCCTATCAAAAACGTGTGGGCCAATTCTGTCTAAACTGTAGTTGAGGAACTTTAGAACTCTTCTATGACAATATCCATCCTTTTTGGGTAGATGCGTCTATCCCAAAGGAAAATACCGCCCATCACCATTTCTTGTTTCTTACGCCGATGCAGCAAACAGCGTGCACATGTTCGGCAATTGCTCCCAGAACAATAAACCTCTGAGGACTGAAATATCCACAAAACATTTAATTCTTCAACAGAAATTGGCGGATATTTTGAATTTATTTCAACTGAGTTTGGTTCATATACTTCATTGTTCCCCAACAAAGGGTTGATCGCGTCTTGAAAGAATGAAATATAAGAAATTATACTTCATTCTCCGGTCTACAAAGAATGAAATATAAGAAATTATAAGATGGTAAAAATCATCGGATGGTAATAATGAACGAAGCAATGTCATCTCAAATCAAAATTTATCAAATATCAGATCTGTTGCAATAATATTCACGGCATACTTATGATGACTATGTGTATACGAAAGCGTCGCCAAGTGCCCAGAGGGCTAATTTGGGAACACCATGATACAGTTCAGTTTTTTACAGAGCTACCGAGGGATATTTACTCAGTTATGAACTGTTCTCGTGGGGTAACAACCATAATCTAAAACTATGCAAAGGAATACCGTCAAAATAAGAATTTGAAGTAGTTATGACAATAAATGCCGCAGCCCGTCGACGACCAGATTGTCACTTATCTTGGAGACTGAATAAACCACACTGAGCAACTGATTCATTCAAACTGAATGCACTGCTAACTTGAGAAGGAATCTAGGTAGCTTGTAAGACCAAAAAGTAAGTAATAGAATCAAAATTACACCAAGAATTGGGAGAATTGTGAGACCAGGTTTGCCGTTCCGCTACTAGCCCGCTGGCCACTAATGGGCTAATGAATGTAGGAGCCTGAAATTCGTTTCAATTCGTCTCATTGTTGGTATATCTATAACAATCTATCGAATTTTCACCAAATTTATCAGTTTAGAGGCGTCATAATGTCGGTTCATTATTACGTATTTGGTACCACAGCTAGAGCATGTCTCCAATACTAATGAATATAGGAGCCTGAAAATCGTTTCAATTCGTCTCATTGCTGGTATATCTATAACAATCTATCGAATTTTTACCAAATTTATCAATTTAGAGGCGTCATAATGTCGTTTCATTATTACGTATTTGGTACCACAGCTAGAGCATGTTTCCAATACTAATGAATATAGGAGCCTGAAAATCGTTTCAATTCATCTTATTGCTGGTATATCTATAACAATCTATCGAACTTTTACCAAATTTATCAATTTAGAGGCGTCATAATGTCGGTTCATTATTACGTATTTGGTACCACAGCTAGAGCATGTCTCCAATACTAATGAATATAGGAGCCTGGAAATCGTTTCTTGTGTATGACAATAAATGCCGCAGCCCGTCGACGACCAGATTGTCACTTATCTTGGAGACTGAATAAACCACACTGAGCAACTGATTCATTCAAACTGAATGCACTGCTAACTTGAGAAGGAATCTAGGTAGCTTGTAAGACCAAAAAGTAAATAATAGAATCAAAATTACACCAAGAATTGGGAGAATTGTGAGACCAGGTTTGCCGTTCCGCTACTAGCCCGCTGGGCACTAATGGGCTAATGAATGTAGGAGCCTGAAATTCGTTTCAATTCGTCTCATTGTTGGTATATCTATAACAATCTATCGAATTTTCACCAAATTTATCAGTTTAGAGGCGTCATAATGTCGGTTCATTATTACGTATTTGGTACCACAGCTAGAGCATGTCTCCAATACTAATGAATATAGGAGCCTGAAAATCGTTTCAATTCGTCTCATTGCTGGTATATCTATAACAATCTATCGAATTTTTACCAAATTTATCAATTTAGAGGCGTCATAATGTCGTTTCATTATTACGTATTTGGTACCACAGCTAGAGCATGTTTCCAATACTAATGAATATAGGAGCCTGAAAATCGTTTCAATTCATCTTATTGCTGGTATATCTATAACAATCTATCGAACTTTTACCAAATTTATCAATTTAGAGGCGTCATAATGTCGGTTCATTATTACGTATTTGGTACCACAGCTAGAGCATGTCTCCAATACTAATGAATATAGGAGCCTGGAAATCGTTTCTTGTGTATGACAATAAATGCCGCAGCCCGTCGACGACCAGATTGTCACTTATCTTGGAGACTGAATAAACCACACTGAGCAACTGATTCATTCAAACTGAATGCACTCCTAACTTGAGAAGGAATCTAGGTAGCTTGTAAGACCAAAAAGTAAATAATAGAATCAAAATTACACCAAGAATTGGGAGAATTGTGAGACCAGGTTTGCCGTTCCGCTACTAGCCCGCTGGGCACTAATGGGCTAATGAATGTAGGAGCCTGAAATTCGTTTCAATTCGTCTCATTGTTGGTATATCTATAACAATCTATCGAATTTTCACCAAATTTATCAGTTTAGAGGCGTCATAATGTCGGTTCATTATTACGTATTTGGTACCACAGCTAGAGCATGTCTCCAATACTAATGAATATAGGAGCCTGAAAATCGTTTCAATTCGTCTCATTGCTGGTATATCTATAACAATCTATCGAATTTTTACCAAATTTATCAATTTAGAGGCGTCATAATGTCGTTTCATTATTACGTATTTGGTACCACAGCTAGAGCATGTTTCCAATACTAATGAATATAGGAGCCTGAAAATCGTTTCAATTCATCTTATTGCTGGTATATCTATAACAATCTATCGAACTTTTACCAAATTTATCAATTTAGAGGCGTCATAATGTCGGTTCATTATTACGTATTTGGTACCACAGCTAGAGCATGTCTCCAATACTAATGAATATAGGAGCCTGGAAATCGTTTCAATTCGTCTCATTGCTGGTATATCTATAACAATCTATCGAATTTTTACCAAATTTATGAATTTAGAGGCGTCATAATGTCGGTTCATTATTACGTATTTGGTACCACAGCTAGAGCATGTCTCCAATACTAATGAATATAGGAGCCTGAAAATCGATTCAATTCGTCTCATTGCTGGTATATCTATAACAATCTATCGAATTTTTACCAAATTTATCAATTTAGAGGCGTAATGATGCTGGTTCATTAGTACCTATTAGGTACCACAGCTAGAGCATGTCTCCAATACTAATGAATATAGGAGCCTGAAAATCGTTTCAATTCGTCTCATTGCTGGTATATCTATAACAATCTATCGAATTTTTACCAAATTTATCAATTTAGAGGCGTCATAATGTCGGTTCATTATTACGTATTTGGTACCACAGCTAGAGCATGTCTCGAATACTAATGAATATAGGAGCCTGAAAATCGTTTCAATTCGTCTCATTGCTGGTATATCTATAACACTATATCGAATTTTTACCAAATTTATGAATTTAGAGGCGTCATAATGTCGGTTCATTATTACGTATTTGGTACCACAGCTAGAGCATGTCTCCAATACTAATGAATATAGGAGCCTGAAAATCATTTCAATTCGTCTCATTGCTGGTATATCTATAACAATCTATCGAATTTTTACCAAATTTATCAATTTAGAGGCGTCATAATGTCGGTTCATTATTACGTATTTGGTACCACAGCTAGAGCATGTCTCCAATACTAATGAATATAGGAGCCTGAAAATCGTTTCAATTCGTCTCATTGCTGGTATATCTATAACAATCTATCGAATTTTTACCAAATTTATGAATTTAGAGGCGTAATGATGCTGGTTCATTAGTACCTATTAGGTACCACAGCTAGAGCATGTCTCCAATACTAATGAATATAGGAGCCTGAAAATCGTTTCAATTCGTCTCATTGCTGGTATATCTATAACAATCTATCGAATTTTTACCAAATTTATCAATTTAGAAGCGTAATAATGTCGGTTCATTATCACGTATTTGGTACCACAGCTAGAGCATGTCTCCAATACTAATGAATATAGGAGCCTGAAAATCGTTTCAATTCGTCTCATTGCTGGTATATCTATAACAAAATATCGAATTTTTACCAAATTTATGAATTTAGAGGCGTAATGATGCTGGTTCATTAGTACCTATTAGGTACCACAGCTAGAGCATGTCTCCAATACTAATGAATGTAGGAGCCTGAAAATCGTTTCAATTCGTCTCATTGCTGGTATATCTATAACAATCTATCGAATTTTTACCAAATTTATGAATTTAGAGGCGTACTGATGCTGGTTCATTAGTACCTATTAGGTACCACAGCTAGAGCATGTCTCCAATACTAACCCATTAGTGCCCGTAATTATTTTTTTCTAAAATTTCTGATGAAACTTGGTAAGAAGCCTCATAATACGCCTAGAAGCACTAGAAAAATAATTTTAAAAATTTCGGCATACGAAAAGGTGTTCTAAAGGGGTGTTCCCAAATTAGCCCTCTGGGCACTCAGCACTAGCAGTTCTGGGAAAGTAATACTCAGTCACGACCGATCATTTTTCAACAGTTATTGAAGTATATAAAACCAAAAAACCGTCACAAAAAGTTGTAAATAGTAAATTCTGTCGAATAAACGAAAGAATGTGGCAACTAACGTATTATCTCGAAAATGTTGAGTGGAATGTATTGAAATAGTCAACGCACGTTCCCTGCTTGAACTTGCACATGGCGCATAGGTACTCAAGCAGTGCAGTTTATTCCTGCGTATCTCTTCATTTTCTTCCCCTCCGTATACAAAATGTGGTGGTCTATATATTATCATTGCATCGCTGACCCTAGATGTAGAAATCGATCTTCCAGAAGTCCCTGGATGTCTCCAGGCGACAGCTTAGCCTATCAAAAACGTGTGGGCCAATTCTGTCTAAACTGTAGTTGAGGAACTTTAGAACTCTTCTATGACAATATCCATCCTTTTTGGGTAGATGCGTCTATCCCAAAGGAAAATACCGCCCATCACCATTTCTTGTTTCTTACGCCGATGCAGCAAACAGCGTGCACATGTTCGGCAATTGCTCCCAGAACAATAAACCTCTGAGGACTGAAATATCCACAAAACATTTAATTCTTCAACAGAAATTGGCGGATATTTTGAATTTATTTCAACTGAGTTTGGTTCATATACTTCATTGTTCCCCAACAAAGGGTTGATCGCGTCTTGAAAGAATGAAATATAAGAAATTATACTTCATTCTCCGGTCTACAAAGAATGAAATATAAGAAATTATAAGATGGTAAAAATCATCGGATGGTAATAATGAACGAAGCAATGTCATCTCAAATCAAAATTTATCAAATATCAGATCTGTTGCAATAATATTCACGGCATACTTATGATGACTATGAGTTATGTATAACCTTTCCCTCCATCATTTCAAATAATGCCTAGCTGCTGAATCAGCAGCTAGACGCTATATAAGCAGCTCGCTGTAAGACCCGAGCAGTCAGTCTTTGTCCGTCATTACGCCCGTCTACTTCGTGCTCCGTGCAACATCAAAACTTGTGTTGTTTATAACTTTTGTGTTGTGAATAAAAATCGCTTTTTAAAAACACTTTTCTCTGGGCCAATTCCGTTTCTGGCGCAGTCGTACCGACGTAGTTTTTTTCCGACGACGAATACGTGGAAATAAAACGAAGACCTACGTTCTACCAGTGACCAGTGAAAAGTGACCAGTGCATCTTCAACGACTCAAGGCTGACTCCTTACAATACGGATCGGAATGTACTTCGTCCTATTGTAAGTAATTTCACTTCAACTCTTCGTAGATTCCAAGTCTCTGCAAAGAACGAACATCTGAACAGAACTTGTTTCCATCGAACTTCAACGGACACTACAACACAACAACACAAGTAAAATCGCAAGTATCCGTAAAGAACAAATATCGAACGGAACTTGTCTCTCTCCGATTCTTAAGATAGAATCTTTAACTTCCAAATAATTACAAAGATATCAAAGAAAAACTTTAAACAAAACTTTATAAAGAAATCAGAAAATTTCTTCCTGAAAAGGATAATTATATTTCAAATCGAGCCAATTTTCGCTCCAATTTAAACATCGAAGTAAGTACCTACCTACTTTCAATCCAGGACTCAACCAGGTGAGCCTTATCAAGCAAACGCAAACGCAAACGCAAACCTAAACACATTCCTTCTGTGAAGCCGAGACGCCCGTAGCTCAATTCTAAGAACAAGACCTGAGCACACGCCACGACCTTCCTCTTCGCATTACAAGATAACAACTTTTTATTTTTATTTTTGTTTTGTCTTAGCATTAAGGATAATTCATTTCACCTGTTTGTCTTAGCATTAAGGATATTTTTGTCTGTCCCGTTTTTACATTCAATTATTGGCAAAAATTGTGTATTTGGCACCAGTTGAACTTTCAAAATTCCTAAGGATTTTAAACGTTACGTCACCGATAGGATTGTCCACCGTTTAGGAATCCTCCATCGGGACGTCCAATCCGAAACCTTAGAAAAATCTGAACCGGTAAATTCTTTGAATTTTGAAACAGTAAATAATCCTTTTACTATGGCTGAAGGAGGTAACATTCAATTCGAGACCCCAGAGGCGCAAATTGCCCGCCTCACACAAACACTGGAAACCGCCCAACAAGTTATTGCCAGTCAGAGCGAACTAGCTGCCAGACAGGAAGCTAGGATGAACGAGGCTACTGCCGCTCTCAATCTGTTGCGTTTGGCAAACCAGGGTGGCGATGGCCCCGAAAATCGACCAGGTGCTCCGATTCTGAGGAAAGAACACCTAGATCTGATCCCAGTTTTTTCGGGTGAGCCCGAAGAGCTGAGTAATTTCTTGGATATCACCAAAAAATTACAGGATAGGTTCTTCAACAATTTGAACCCTGATGATTTTCAAAATGTAATGCTTTTGGCAGGCATTAAAGCCAAAATTCATCCTCCAGCTTCCACCACACTCAACTCTGTAAATATAACGAGTTACCCCCAACTGAGAGAAGCGCTGCTTAACGCCTACTCAGATAAGAGGGATATTTTTACCCTCAACATCGACCTGACCAACTTACGGCAATCAGATCAAGAGAGTCCGTTCAAATTCCACAGTAGGGTTCGACAAACGTTGAACAAAATTATTGCCTACCTTAATGCCCATGATCCTCGTCACGCGGTTAACATGTCACGGCATTACGAAGCCCTGGCACTAAGGTGTTTCCTCTTACACTTAAAGGAACCCCTTGGTAGCGTCCTCCGAACCCGACAACCGGCTGATTTAAACACCGCATTAGGGTGGATGACCAATGACTATCAACTCTTGTCAACCACAAATACTCGCCCTAAATCAAGCTCTGGGCCGTTTCAAAAGCCGTCCCACAATAACGCTCAAAATAGAACGAGTCCCTATTTTCAAAACTCACCAAGGCCTTCGTTCCAAGGTTACAACCCGAATTATCAAAACAACCCTTTCAGGTACCCACGTCAAAACCAATTCCAGAATCCCCGTTTTGGCTCTGGACCGATGAACAAAGGAAATCCTCCAAAACCATCGGGCCCAAACCCAAACCCAAACAATCAATTCAGTAAAACTAACCAATTTAATAAGAACCCCCAACCAAACCAAAACTTTCAAAAACAGTGGACGCCAATGTCATGGCAGACAACGAATCCAAATTTCCACAATATAGACACCAGTGGTGCAGAACAATTAGGGGAGCATCAACTCATGCCTTTGCAGGAGCCTGACGTACAGGAGCTTGAGAATTTAGGCACCCAAGAATACGATCCAGAAATCGAATATCAAACTGATGAGGTCCCAGATCCCCAAGAACATTTTTTAGAGGAAATCAGCCTCAATTCGTCGTATACGACTTAATGACGCTAAACTGTCGCCCCACTAGCGAACTGCCCTTTATAGTTTTGCCACAATTTAACCTTAAAATTCTTATAGATACAGGAAGTTCCGCTAGTTTCATTAACCCCGAAATAGCCAAAAAATATTTCTCCGTTCAATCCGAAAAACACCCCTTTTTGGTCACAACCGTACATGGAACATCCCTAGCTGCATCTAGCGCCACGGTACCATGTAGCGAGCTATTTCATGTAAACGACCTACAGTTGCAATTCAATGTTTTTAAATTCCACTCCAGATTTGATCTTCTCCTCGGAGTAGAGAATCTGAAAGTTATAGAAGCCTCGATAGATTTACAGCAAAACCTACTTAAAACCCCACGAATCCAAATTCCCCTTCAGTTTCTGAACCTCGAACTAGATGAGGTACACAACATTGACAGCAGGTGTATCCAACAAATTCGCCTGACAGTCGATAATCTGGAAAATGGGTACGCCATTGTCCCATACCACAAGTCAGGTAGTATAGAAATCCCTCAAAGTCTAGTTAGAGTTAGGAATTTCGAGACTTACGTTCATGCCCTAAACACCAGCGAATCTCCTGCAAAATTTGTTCAATCCTCTCCAGTGACGGTGGAAGAAATAGGCGCAATACCCAATACAGAGAATCCAAACCTAAATAATTTCGAAAGGCCTAAATTCAAATTTGACGTCAGTCTTCTTCGCCTCAGTCATATGAACGAGGAAGAAAAATCCGCCATCATAAACCTTGTAACTAAATACTCCGACATATTCCACCAGGAAGGTACGCCGTTGAGTTTTACTAGCGATGTTAAACATGTCATCCGTACAACAGACGAGATACCCGTTTATACCAAAAATTACAGATTTCCGGAAATTCACTTAAAAGAACTAGATAGACAAATGGAGGAGCTACTCCAACAAGGCATCGTGCGAAATTCCCAGAGTCCGTGGAACGCCCCAATTTGGATCGTTCCAAAAAAGAAAGACAGCAACGGGAAACAAAGTTTCCGAATTGTCGTAGATTTTCGTGGACTTAACCAGAAAACAATAGAGGATAAATATCCGCTCCCACAGATCTCGGAGTTACTTGACAAACTCGGGAGATGTCAATACTTCAGCACTATCGACCTTAAAAGTTCCTTCCACCAAATAGAAATGGATCCCGAAAGCATTCCTAAAACGGCTTTCAGCACTCCGACCAGACATCTCGAGTGGACGCGCGTTCCCTTTGGGTTGCGCAATGCCCCAAGCACGTTCCAACGTGTTATGGACAATATCCTCCGCGGTATCGCCAACGAACATTGTTGCGTTTACCTGGACGATATTATTGTATTCAGCACCAGCTTACAGGAACATATCCATCGGTTGGAGGCAGTCTTCAAACGTCTAAGGACTGCTAATTTAAAGATCCAAATGGATAAAACGGATTTCCTTAGACGAGAAGTAGCCTACCTTGGTCATATTGTAACTCCCCAAGGTGTCAAACCAAACCCCGATAAAATTTCCGCCATAAAAAACTATCCTATCCCATCTACCACTAAAGAAATCAAGGGATTCCTAGGTCTACTCGGTTATTACCGCAAGTTTATCAAGGACTTTGCTAACATAACTAAACCTATGACTAAATGTCTGAAAAAAGGTGTGGCCATCAACACACTGGACCCTGAGTACCAACAATGTTTCGAGACATGCAAAGACCTCCTAACCAACGACCCCATCCTTCAGTACCCCGACTTCTCTAAACCTTTCCGCCTCACGACAGATGCTAGTAACTTTGCATTAGGGGCCGTTCTCAGTCAAGTCACAGACAACGCGGACTTACCTATCGCTTACGCCAGCCGCACACTCAATGACTCAGAACAAAAATACTCCCCTATCGAGAAAGAGCTACTTGCGATCGTTTGGGCTGTCGGCTACTTCCGACCGTACCTTTTCGGTCGTAGGTTTACAATTTTTTCCGATCACCGCCCCCTACAATGGCTCTTTTCTCACAAAGAGCCCAGTTCGCGACTGTTCGGCTGGAAAACCAAACTACAAGCCTATGATTTTGAGATCATTTATAAGAAGGGTACCCTTAACACCAATGCCGATGCTCTCTCCAGAATTCAACCAGAACCACATCCTGGAGCCATTAACCTACATTCGGTCCGTCAACTTGCCCAATCCACACACTCTGATGATGATGACAATTCAGTAGTCGTGAACGTTGATCCTATGGAGGGAGGGGAAACTACGGAAACTGCTTCTACCTGTTCCAAACATACTGATTCTGGACAAACGGTTCACTCAAATTTCCTTGGGAACACCGTTGCTACAATCCCCATCCGTGACTTGCCCATCAATCACTGCACAAACCAAATTATATTAATAGTAGTAAACCACCCTGTCTTGGATCCCCCAAAGATAGAGAAACTTTTTGGCACCAAAACACGAATTACGGTTAGATTGCACGACTCGACTTTCGAATCCGAGGTGATCAAATTCATGAAGGAGTATGTCTATCCGAAGGTAAAATACGGCATCTATTTCGAATCAAACGTATACGAACGACTGGTGAAGGTCGTCACTACCCATTTCACCCACTCCGAAATCAACCTCACTAAGTACGACAAACGATTAATCGACATTCAGCCAGAGTCAGAACAGGTTAACCTAATTTCCAAATACCATAACGGAAACACGAACCACCGTGGTATAGAAGAGACTTACGAACGATTAAAACGAGAATACTATTGGCCTAACTTGAAGACGAGCATACAAAAATTCATAAACAACTGCGAATTATGTTTGACTTGCAAATACGAACGAACGCCACTCAAATTAAAGTACAACGTCACTCCTACTCCGTCACGCCCTCTAGAAATCCTCCATATAGACAAATTTACCATTGAAAATTCTAAATTTCTCACAATAATCGACGCTTTTTCACGTTATGCACAAGCATACCCTATAAACTCTTCTACCAGTATCGAAATCGTGAATGGCCTAACAAAATTCTTCGCACACCACGGACTCCCCACAAGCGTAATTTCCGACAACGGAGCCGAATTTCAGGGCATTTTAGTGAAAGAATTCCTGGCACTACATGGAATCAATATCCATTTCATTTCGTCCCAACATCCTGAGTCCAATGGAATAATCGAAAGATTCCATTCCACGTTAATTGAACATATGAGGCTCCTCAACAACCAAAAAGAGTTTAAAGGTTCTAATACCCGAGCAAAAATGAATTACGCCATCATTGCCTATAATAACTCCATCCATTCTGTATCTAAATTAACCCCCTTCGAATTACTCTATGGTCACATCAACAATAGGCCCTTATCAGACATTGACGTGAATAAAATAATCGTCCATGATTATCTTAATCAACATAAAGATAAAATTAAAGCCCTATACGCACATATGACTGCGAAATTTCAAGAACAAAAAGAGAAGGCTGTAGAAAACAAAAACACGAATCGGACTGATCCACCTAACATTCCCTCTGAAGTATTCATAAAAAAACGTTCAACGCCAAAGCAAAACCAAAGCAAAATTCAACAAAGAAGAAGTTACCGAAATTGACCCTGTTCTCAAAACCATCAAGATACTACCCCGTCACCATAACACGAAGGAAAAAACCCACATGTCTAATGTTAAAACTCCCCGGAAATTTTATGAAACCAAAATTCAGAATGCTTGGAATAAAAATCTCCCTTCCTCAGAAACGCTCGCGCACAAGTTCGGTCTCAGAATCACTAGGGGAAATCTCCTCACTTTACAACCAGGAAACTGGCTTGACGACATGATAGTGAATTTCTACATGGAATTGATAGACGAAAGGAGTAGAAACGTCAAACAATCTCTCTCGACCTTCTGTTTTAATTCTTTCTTATACCCAGCATTGGAAATCGGTGGCTATGACAACACGAGGAAATTCACTCAGAGGTCCGATATTTTCCTTAAAGACTTGATTATCGTACCAATTCATAAAGTAAACCACTGGAGCTTAGTAGCGATAAACATAAAGAAAAAACAAATCTTCTATTTAGACTCTCTCTCTCAACAACGAATAAAAAACAAGACGGCAGAAAACTATGCCAAGGAAATTCTAGAGAACATACAATCCTACTTGGCTTTCGCATATCTCGAAAAAAAGAGGAACCCTGCTTGATTCAGAAAATTGGGAAACGATACATTTGACTAACGTCCCTCAACAAACGAACTCCGACGATTGTGGAGTCTTTTTGTGTCAGTTTGCTAAAACCTTATCGCAAGGGGGAAACCTCTCGTTCTCACAAGACGATATCCCCCATCTGCGTCAGCAAATGTGTTCCGAGATCCTCAAGGGTTCTCTACTTTAACACTTGTTTCAGACTCTTGACCGTACTTTCACCATCGATGGAGCTAGATACGACCAACATTACATCAAACCCTGGACTACTTCTTGTCAGACTGAAACCCGCCAGGATTGTCGACGGATACCATACTATTACGCATTTTTACGACTTAAACATACTGACCTCAAAGATCCTTAACATTCGTGAACAATATAAACAAGTCTTGACTAACGTCATCCGCTCGGAACGATCCTACCTTGAAAGAACAGATATGCTCTCCACTACCATCAACCATACCTTGGAAACCATAGATAATAAACTCAAAAACCTTAGATTGAGTAACACAAAACGATCAAGGAGAGGACTTGTTGATGGCATAGGTTCTTTAATAAAGTTCGTCACCGGTAATATGGACGCTAAAGATGATGAAAGATATAGTAAGATAATCAGCCACCTACAAAAAAATCAAGAAAACCTCCAGACTCAAGTTAACTCCCAATATTCTATTAACCTAGCATTTGCCCAAAACTTCAACGAAACAATGGAAGTTATAAATCATAATAACTTACAGCTGTCCAAAGAGTTAGAAGCCCTTAAAAACATGAAAGTTGGTGAAATCACACATATACGAGCTACCAACGACCTGCTCGAACATTTCCAAATCTGTTTAGGTCTCCTGTTAACAGTAGTACAAGATATCGAAAATTCCCTCACATTTTGCGGATTGGGTAAACTTCACCCTAGCATCCTCGACTCAGACTCATTACAACAAGAATTAAACCGACTAACAGAATTTTATGGGGCCCGATTTTTGGACCACACCGATCAAAACCTATTTGAAATCCAATCCCACATCAAGGTTCAATGCTTCGTAGGAACTAACGAAATAATATATTTCTTAGACATTCCAATTGTTGATCCCCGACTTTTTGATCTGTACTATTTGGAATCCTTGCCGACTTATCTCGAATCGGATTACATGACAATTGTCCCCACCGTCCGTTACTATCTAAAAACCCAGAACGACGTAATCGCTTTGCGAGACATCTGCCCAGCAAGCCATTCTTACCATTTGTGTCCCAGTCATTTCACTACAGAAACAGACCCTAAGTGCGAGACCGAATTCCTACAGACGAGCTCTACTAAATCTTGCGAGTACACGAAATTATCCATCCCGTCAAATTATATAACCCTATTACCAACCATAAACCAGTACTTACTTGTTTTCCCATTTGGGGATGTACTCAGCGCTACCTCCGAACTCGGTAAAGAGTTGTACAACCTGCAGGGAGTGTATCTCCTGAAACCCAGCAACAAGGATGTCTCCTATCACAACCGTACCCTATTCGCTGCTCATAGGAGTGTATCAGGAACCCCTCTAATAGTCAGGAACATTAAACTTCAAATCTCACATCAACAATCGCCCAAAACCGAAATTTACCTAAGAAACCTAGACTTATCACATGTCAGACTAGAAGACGCAAGACCAATCAAAAGTCTCTCCCTCTCCGATGTGGCAATGCCCAGCCTTTGGTCGGTACTTTTGTATGTAATGTTAGCCTCCTTTGCAATCCACATCTTCATTCAATATCGTAAACACAGAAAGACCCTCTCCGTGAACGTTTAACGCCGAATGCCTACACAATATTCAAAATGCCACAATACTGCACAGTGCGACAACATCGTGCCCGCCATGCAGTATTCAGTTATAATGTCACTATTTTATAATTTCTTTATGTAAAATTCATTGTATCTCCGTAACTATCATTTTATGTTCTATGTTATGTGTGTTAGTTATAATACTAATCGTTCTATGTTAATCCCTGTAATTATCATTCAAGGTTAACGATAATGTTACTTATATGCTAATATCTCAAGCTGTAACACGGAACACGAATGTTTAAAATTTTGTATCCCCAAATTTAGCTTAGGGGGGAGGAGTTATGTATAACCTTTCCCTCCATCATTTCAAATAATGCCTAGCTGCTGAATCAGCAGCTAGACGCTATATAAGCAGCTCGCTGTAAGACCCGAGCAGTCAGTCTTTGTCCGTCATTACGCCCGTCTACTTCGTGCTCCGTGCAACATCAAAACTTGTGTTGTTTATAACTTTTGTGTTGTGAATAAAAATCGCTTTTTAAAAACACTTTTCTCTGGGCCAATTCCGTTTCTTATGTGTATACGAAAGCGTCGCCAAGTGCCCAGAGGGCTAATTTGGGAACACCATGATACAGTTCAGTTTTTTACAGAGCTACCGAGGGATATTTACTCAGTTATGAACTGTTCTCGTGGGGTAACAACCATAATCTAAAACTATGCAAAGGAATACCGTCAAAATAAGAATTTGAAGTAGTTATGACAATAAATGCTGCAGCCCGTCGACGACCAGATTGTCACTTATCTTGGAGACTGAATAAACCACACTGAGCAACTGATTCATTCAAACTGAATGCACTGCTAACTTGAGAAGGAATCTAGGTAGCTTGTAAGACCAAAAAGTAAATAATAGAATCAAAATTACACCAAGAATTGGGAGAATTGTGAGACCAGGTTTGCCGTTCCGCTACTAGCCCGCTGGGCACTAATGGGCTAATGAATGTAGGAGCCTGAAATTCGTTTCAATTCGTCTCATTGTTGGTATATCTATAACAATCTATCGAATTTTCACCAAATTTATCAGTTTAGAGGCGTCATAATGTCGGTTCATTATTACGTATTTGGTACCACAGCTAGAGCATGTCTCCAATACTAATGAATATAGGAGCCTGAAAATCGTTTCAATTCGTCTCATTGCTGGTATATCTATAACAATCTATCGAATTTTTACCAAATTTATCAATTTAGAGGCGTCATAATGTCGTTTCATTATTACGTATTTGGTACCACAGCTAGAGCATGTTTCCAATACTAATGAATATAGGAGCCTGAAAATCGTTTCAATTCATCTTATTGCTGGTATATCTATAACAATCTATCGAACTTTTACCAAATTTATCAATTTAGAGGCGTCATAAATGTCGGTTCATTATTACGTATTTGGTACCACAGCTAGAGCATGTCTCCAATACTAATGAATATAGGAGCCTGGAAATCGTTTCTTGTGTATGACAATAAATGCCGCAGCCCGTCGACGACCAGATTGTCACTTATCTTGGAGACTGAATAAACCACACTGAGCAACTGATTCATTCAAACTGAATGCACTGCTAACTTGAGAAGGAATCTAGGTAGCTTGTAAGACCAAAAAGTAAATAATAGAATCAAAATTACACCAAGAATTGGGAGAATTGTGAGACCAGGTTTGCCGTTCCGCTACTAGCCCGCTGGGCACTAATGGGCTAATGAATGTAGGAGCCTGAAATTCGTTTCAATTCGTCTCATTGTTGGTATATCTATAACAATCTATCGAATTTTCACCAAATTTATCAGTTTAGAGGCGTCATAATGTCGGTTCATTATTACGTATTTGGTACCACAGCTAGAGCATGTCTCCAATACTAATGAATATAGGAGCCTGAAAATCGTTTCAATTCGTCTCATTGCTGGTATATCTATAACAATCTATCGAATTTTTACCAAATTTATCAATTTAGAGGCGTCATAATGTCGTTTCATTATTACGTATTTGGTACCACAGCTAGAGCATGTTTCCAATACTAATGAATATAGGAGCCTGAAAATCGTTTCAATTCATCTTATTGCTGGTATATCTATAACAATCTATCGAACTTTTACCAAATTTATCAATTTAGAGGCGTCATAATGTCGGTTCATTATTACGTATTTGGTACCACAGCTAGAGCATGTCTCCAATACTAATGAATATAGGAGCCTGGAAATCGTTTCTTGTGTATGACAATAAATGCCGCAGCCCGTCGACGACCAGATTGTCACTTATCTTGGAGACTGAATAAACCACACTGAGCAACTGATTCATTCAAACTGAATGCACTCCTAACTTGAGAAGGAATCTAGGTAGCTTGTAAGACCAAAAAGTAAATAATAGAATCAAAATTACACCAAGAATTGGGAGAATTGTGAGACCAGGTTTGCCGTTCCGCTACTAGCCCGCTGGGCACTAATGGGCTAATGAATGTAGGAGCCTGAAATTCGTTTCAATTCGTCTCATTGTTGGTATATCTATAACAATCTATCGAATTTTCACCAAATTTATCAGTTTAGAGGCGTCATAATGTCGGTTCATTATTACGTATTTGGTACCACAGCTAGAGCATGTCTCCAATACTAATGAATATAGGAGCCTGAAAATCGTTTCAATTCGTCTCATTGCTGGTATATCTATAACAATCTATCGAATTTTTACCAAATTTATCAATTTAGAGGCGTCATAATGTCGTTTCATTATTACGTATTTGGTACCACAGCTAGAGCATGTTTCCAATACTAATGAATATAGGAGCCTGAAAATCGTTTCAATTCATCTTATTGCTGGTATATCTATAACAATCTATCGAATTTTTACCAAATTTATCAATTTAGAGGCGTCATAATGTCGGTTCATTATTACGTATTTGGTACCACAGCTAGAGCATGTCTCCAATACTAATGAATATAGGAGCCTGAAAATCGTTTCAATTCGTCTCATTGCTGGTATATCTATAACAATCTATCGAATTTTTACCAAATTTATGAATTTAGAGGCGTCATAATGTCGGTTCATTATTACGTATTTGGTACCACAGCTAGAGCATGTCTCCAATACTAATGAATATAGGAGCCTGAAAATCGTTTCAATTCGTCTCATTGCTGGTATATCTATAACAATCTATCGAATTTTTACCAAATTTATGAATTTAGAGGCGTAATGATGCTGGTTCATTAGTACCTATTAGGTACCACAGCTAGAGCATGTCTCCAATACTAATGAATATAGGAGCCTGAAAATCGTTTCAATTCGTCTCATTGCTGGTATATCTATAACAATCTATCGAATTTTTACCAAATTTATCAATTTAGAGGCGTCATAATGTCGGTTCATTATTACGTATTTGGTACCACAGCTAGAGCATGTCTCCAATACTAATGAATATAGGAGCCTGAAAATCGTTTCAATTCGTCTCATTGCTGGTATATCTATAACAATCTATCGAATTTTTACCAAATTTATCAATTTAGAGGCGTCATAATGTCGGTTCATTATTACGTATTTGGTACCACAGCTAGAGCATGTCTCCAATACTAATGAATATAGGAGCCTGAAAATCGTTTCAATTCGTCTCATTGCTGGTATATCTATAACAATCTATCGAATTTTTACCAAATTTATGAATTTAGAGGCGTCATAATGTCGGTTCATTATTACGTATTTGGTACCACAGCTAGAGCATGTCTCCAATACTAATGAATATAGGAGCCTGAAAATCGTTTCAATTCGTCTCATTGCTGGTATATCTATAACAATCTATCGAATTTTTACCAAATTTATGAATTTAGAGGCGTAATGATGCTGGTTCATTAGTACCTATTAGGTACCACAGCTAGAGCATGTCTCCAATACTAATGAATGTAGGAGCCTGAAATCGTTTCAATTCGTCTCATTGCTGGTATATCTATAACAATCTATCGAATTTTTACCAAATTTATCAATTTAGAGGCGTCATAATGTCGGTTCATTATTACGTATTTGGTACCACAGCTAGAGCATGTCTCCAATACTAATGAATATAGGAGCCTGAAAATCGTTTCAATTCGTCTCATTGCTGGTATATCTATAACAATCTATCGAATTTTTACCAAATTTATCAATTTAGAGGCGTCATAATGTCGGTTCATTATTACGTATTTGGTACCACAGCTAGAGCATGTCTCCAATACTAATGAATATAGGAGCCTGAAAATCGTTTCAATTCGTCTCATTGCTGGTATATCTATAACAATCTATCGAATTTTTACCAAATTTATCAATTTAGAGGCGTCATAATGTCGGTTCATTATTACGTATTTGGTACCACAGCTAGAGCATGTCTCCAATACTAATGAATATAGGAGCCTGAAAATCGTTTCAATTCGTCTCATTGCTGGTATATCTATAACAATCTATCGAATTTTTACCAAATTTATGAATTTAGAGGCGTAATGATGCTGGTTCATTAGTACCTATTAGGTACCACAGCTAGAGCATGTCTCCAATACTAATGAATGTAGGAGCCTGAAAATCGTTTCAATTCGTCTCATTGCTGGTATATCTATAACAATCTATCGAATTTTTACCAAATTTATCAATTTAGAGGCGTCATAATGTCGGTTCATTATTACGTATTTGGTACCACAGCTAGAGCATGTCTCCAATACTAATGAATATAGGAGCCTGAAAATCGTTTCAATTCGTCTCATTGCTGGTATATCTATAACAATCTATCGAATTTTTACCAAATTTATCAATTTAGAGGCGTCATAATGTCGGTTCATTATTACGTATTTGGTACCACAGCTAGAGCATGTCTCCAATACTAATGAATATAGGAGCCTGAAAATCGTTTCAATTCGTCTCATTGCTGGTATATCTATAACAATCTATCGAATTTTTACCAAATTTATCAATTTAGAGGCGTCATAATGTCGGTTCATTATTACGTATTTGGTACCACAGCTAGAGCATGTCTCCAATACTAATGAATATAGGAGCCTGAAAATCGTTTCAATTCGTCTCATTGCTGGTATATCTATAACAATCTATCGAATTTTTACCAAATTTATGAATTTAGAGGCGTAATGATGCTGGTTCATTAGTACCTATTAGGTACCACAGCTAGAGCATGTCTCCAATACTAATGAATATAGGAGCCTGAAAATCGTTTCAATTCGTCTCATTGCTGGTATATCTATAACAATCTATCGAATTTTTACCAAATTTATCAATTTAGAGGCGTCATAATGTCGGTTCATTATTACGTATTTGGTACCACAGCTAGAGCATGTCTCCAATACTAATGAATATAGGAGCCTGAAAATCGTTTCAATTCGTCTCATTGCTGGTATATCTATAACAATCTATCGAATTTTTACCAAATTTATCAATTTAGAGGCGTCATAATGTCGGTTCATTATTACGTATTTGGTACCACAGCTAGAGCATGTCTCCAATACTAATGAATATAGGAGCCTGAAAATCGTTTCAATTCGTCTCATTGCTGGTATATCTATAACAATCTATCGAATTTTTACCAAATTTATGAATTTAGAGGCGTCATAATGTCGGTTCATTATTACGTATTTGGTACCACAGCTAGAGCATGTCTCCAATACTAATGAATATAGGAGCCTGAAAATCGTTTCAATTCGTCTCATTGCTGGTATATCTATAACAATCTATCGAATTTTTACCAAATTTATGAATTTAGAGGCGTCATAATGTCGGTTCATTAGTACCTATTAGGTACCACAGCTAGAGCATGTCTCCAATACTAATGAATATAGGAGCCTGAAAATCGTTTCAATTCGTCTCATTGCTGGTATATCTATAACAATCTATCGAATTTTTACCAAATTTATCAATTTAGAGGCGTCATAATGTCGGTTCATTATTACGTATTTGGTACCACAGCTAGAGCATGTCTCCAATACTAATGAATATAGGAGCCTGAAAATCGTTTCAATTCGTCTCATTGCTGGTATATCTATAACAATCTATCGAATTTTTACCAAATTTATCAATTTAGAGGCGTCATAATGTCGGTTCATTATTACGTATTTGGTACCACAGCTAGAGCATGTCTCCAATACTAATGAATATAGGAGCCTGAAAATCGTTTCAATTCGTCTCATTGCTGGTATATCTATAACAATCTATCGAATTTTTACCAAATTTATGAATTTAGAGGCGTAATGATGCTGGTTCATTAGTACCTATTAGGTACCACAGCTAGAGCATGTCTCCAATACTAATGAATATAGGAGCCTGAAAATCGTTTCAATTCGTCTCATTGCTGGTATATCTATAACAATCTATCGAATTTTTACCAAATTTATCAATTTAGAGGCGTCATAATGTCGGTTCATTATTACGTATTTGGTACCACAGCTAGAGCATGTCTCCAATACTAATGAATATAGGAGCCTGAAAATCGTTTCAATTCGTCTCATTGCTGGTATATCTATAACAATCTATCGAATTTTTACCAAATTTATCAATTTAGAGGCGTCATAATGTCGGTTCATTATTACGTATTTGGTACCACAGCTAGAGCATGTCTCCAATACTAATGAATATAGGAGCCTGAAAATCGTTTCAATTCGTCTCATTGCTGGTATATCTATAACAATCTATCGAATTTTTACCAAATTTATCAATTTAGAGGCGTCATAATGTCGGTTCATTATTACGTATTTGGTACCACAGCTAGAGCATGTCTCCAATACTAATGAATATAGGAGCCTGAAAATCGTTTCAATTCGTCTCATTGCTGGTATATCTATAACAATCTATCGAATTTTTACCAAATTTATGAATTTAGAGGCGTAATGATGCTGGTTCATTAGTACCTATTAGGTACCACAGCTAGAGCATGTCTCCAATACTAATGAATATAGGAGCCTGAAAATCGTTTCAATTCGTCTCATTGCTGGTATATCTATAACAATCTATCGAATTTTTACCAAATTTATCAATTTAGAGGCGTCATAATGTCGGTTCATTATTACGTATTTGGTACCACAGCTAGAGCATGTCTCCAATACTAATGAATATAGGAGCCTGAAAATCGTTTCAATTCGTCTCATTGCTGGTATATCTATAACAATCTATCGAATTTTTACCAAATTTATCAATTTAGAGGCGTCATAATGTCGGTTCATTATTACGTATTAGGTACCACAGCTAGAGCATGTCTCCAATACTAATGAATATAGGAGCCTGAAAATCGTTTCAATTCGTCTCATTGCTGGTATATCTATAACAATCTATCGAATTTTTACCAAATTTATGAATTTAGAGGCGTAATGATGCTGGTTCATTAGTACCTATTAGGTACCACAGCTAGAGCATGTCTCCAATACTAATGAATATAGGAGCCTGAAAATCGTTTCAATTCGTCTCATTGCTGGTATATCTATAACAATCTATCGAATTTTTACCAAATTTATCAATTTAGAGGCGTCATAATGTCGGTTCATTATTACGTATTTGGTACCACAGCTAGAGCATGTCTCCAATACTAATGAATATAGGAGCCTGAAAATCGTTTCAATTCGTCTCATTGCTGGTATATCTATAACAATCTATCGAATTTTTACCAAATTTATCAATTTAGAGGCGTCATAATGTCGGTTCATTATTACGTATTTGGTACCACAGCTAGAGCATGTCTCCAATACTAATGAATATAGGAGCCTGAAAATCGTTTCAATTCGTCTCATTGCTGGTATATCTATAACAATCTATCGAATTTTTACCAAATTTATGAATTTAGAGGCGTCATAATGTCGGTTCATTATTACGTATTTGGTACCACAGCTAGAGCATGTCTCCAATACTAATGAATATAGGAGCCTGAAAATCGTTTCAATTCGTCTCATTGCTGGTATATCTATAACAATCTATCGAATTTTTACCAAATTTATCAATTTAGAGGCGTCATAATGTCGGTTCATTATTACGTATTTGGTACCACAGCTAGAGCATGTCTCCAATACTAATGAATATAGGAGCCTGAAAATCGTTTCAATTCGTCTCATTGCTGGTATATCTATAACAATCTATCGAATTTTTACCAAATTTATCAATTTAGAGGCGTCATAATGTCGGTTCATTATTACGTATTTGGTACCACAGCTAGAGCATGTCTCCAATACTAATGAATATAGGAGCCTGAAAATCGTTTCAATTCGTCTCATTGCTGGTATATCTATAACAATCTATCGAATTTTTACCAAATTTATGAATTTAGAGGCGTAATGATGCTGGTTCATTAGTACCTATTAGGTACCACAGCTAGAGCATGTCTCCAATACTAATGAATATAGGAGCCTGAAAATCGTTTCAATTCGTCTCATTGCTGGTATATCTATAACAATCTATCGAATTTTTACCAAATTTATCAATTTAGAGGCGTCATAATGTCGGTTCATTATTACGTATTTGGTACCACAGCTAGAGCATGTCTCCAATACTAATGAATATAGGAGCCTGAAAATCGTTTCAATTCGTCTCATTGCTGGTATATCTATAACAATCTATCGAATTTTTACCAAATTTATCAATTTAGAGGCGTCATAATGTCGGTTCATTATTACGTATTTGGTACCACAGCTAGAGCATGTCTCCAATACTAATGAATATAGGAGCCTGAAAATCGTTTCAATTCGTCTCATTGCTGGTATATCTATAACAATCTATCGAATTTTTACCAAATTTATGAATTTAGAGGCGTAATGATGCTGGTTCATTAGTACCTATTAGGTACCACAGCTAGAGCATGTCTCCAATACTAATGAATATAGGAGCCTGAAAATCGTTTCAATTCGTCTCATTGCTGGTATATCTATAACAATCTATCGAATTTTTACCAAATTTATCAATTTAGAGGCGTCATAATGTCGGTTCATTATTACGTATTTGGTACCACAGCTAGAGCATGTCTCCAATACTAATGAATATAGGAGCCTGAAAATCGTTTCAATTCGTCTCATTGCTGGTATATCTATAACAATCTATCGAATTTTTACCAAATTTATCAATTTAGAGGCGTCATAATGTCGGTTCATTATTACGTATTTGGTACCACAGCTAGAGCATGTCTCCAATACTAATGAATATAGGAGCCTGAAAATCGTTTCAATTCGTCTCATTGCTGGTATATCTATAACAATCTATCGAATTTTTACCAAATTTATGAATTTAGAGGCGTAATGATGCTGGTTCATTAGTACCTATTAGGTACCACAGCTAGAGCATGTCTCCAATACTAATGAATATAGGAGCCTGAAAATCGTTTCAATTCGTCTCATTGCTGGTATATCTATAACAATCTATCGAATTTTTACCAAATTTATCAATTTAGAGGCGTCATAATGTCGGTTCATTATTACGTATTTGGTACCACAGCTAGAGCATGTCTCCAATACTAATGAATATAGGAGCCTGAAAATCGTTTCAATTCGTCTCATTGCTGGTATATCTATAACAATCTATCGAATTTTTACCAAATTTATCAATTTAGAGGCGTCATAATGTCGGTTCATTATTACGTATTTGGTACCACAGCTAGAGCATGTCTCCAATACTAATGAATATAGGAGCCTGAAAATCGTTTCAATTCGTCTCATTGCTGGTATATCTATAACAATCTATCGAATTTTTACCAAATTTATGAAATTTAGAGGGTAATGATGCTGT